>CAUYSK010026426.1:0-58817 GCA_963575035.1 Avahi laniger | reverse complement strand
ACATAGAAAGGGTCTAGCAGAATCTGGTGCATTATAGGTACTCTATTGTAATCCGAACAGTAGTTCTTACCCATAATATAAAACTAATATTGACAGCTACTTACCAATACTTACACAGGCATCTATTCTAAGTGGGTTATTATTGTATTAACTCATTTAATCTTCACAACAGCCTTCTGAGGGAGCTGCAAGTATATTCCCATTTTACAGATGCAATAAGTGAGGTTTAGAGTCTGTGTTCAGACTGCATGTTCTTAGCCAGCAGTCTGTCTTGCCTCTCTAATGTAAAAGGGAGGGAGTTCCCTCAGCCTCCAGCAAATTTAAGAAAGGAAACAATGGTAGTGGATGAGAATGTCATGTATAGTGACGCATTTGTTCTTTCTGGATTGGCACTTTTCCCCACTTCCCATCAGCTGGGGATCTTCTTTATTTCAGCTTTGCATTAGCCATTCTAAACAGTTTTGAATTTGATGAATAACTTGGTTATCTGTTTCTGTTGCTAAATGTCTATGGTATTTGTGCTTGGCACCAAATTGTTCATTAATCCAAATACTTCGGCCTTCTGCTGGTGGAGAGAGAGACACAGATTCACTGTCAGTTCAAACAGTTGCCATTTGGTGGATAAATGGTTCCAAGCCGGTTCTTCTCCCAAGAACTTAATAGAATGGGGAGAGGTGAATGCTGTGTGATCTGTTCTCCATTACAGGAACCTGGTATGTCTTGTGTGTGGGTGCCCGAAAGCTGCTTTAAAACTACAGGGGGTTACCAAATGTCTCTAAGGTGAGGTTTCAGGTATACCATAGTATTTTTGGGAATTACTACTGAAGAATTTCATGCTGACACTAAATAAATATGTCACTCTTTGAGTAATATTTCCTACTTGCTCAGCAACATTTGCACTTGGGGAATGTAGAATAGTTACAGATGAGGTTCCTCTGGGTCAGGTGTGGGCAAGGCCAGTGAGTTACAAAGCCAACGGCAGTTCGCTGATCCTTAGAAACAGGGGGCTCTGAAGCTCCGAGACCCCGGGGGTAGCCAGGCCATGATTCTGCAGATTGAGAAGCTGAGGCGTTAGAGATTAGACAAGACGTGGTCGGGCCACACAGCTGGAGGGGAGATGTACTCGAGCCACATGGCTCTCTCTTTCCCCACATCCGCTGCGGTGTCTTGAAAGTCTCCATCTCAACACTGACAATTAAGCAGTCCATAAATGCTGTTGCTTTGGTTATTTTTTATTTATTTATTTATTTTTTGAGGCAGAGTCTTGCTTTGTTGCCCTGGCTAGAGTGAGTGCCGTGGCGTCAGCCTAGCTCACAGCAACCTCAGACTCCTGGGCTCAAGCGATCCCTCTTACTCAGCCTCCCGAGTAGCTGGGACTACAGGCATGCACCACCATGCCTGGCTAATTTTTTCTATATGTATATATTTTTAGTTGTCCAGATCATTTCTTTCTATTTTTTGGTAGAGACGGGGTCTCGCTCTTGCTCAGGCTGAATGCTGTTGCTTTTGCACTGGGCATTGTAGGCAGAAGAATCTGCAAGCTGTAGACCAGATAGTAGATGTGATCACAGTCTCAGACAAGAGTTTGAAGGGGAAAGTGGGGGAGAGACCTTCGTTATGAAGCTCCAGTTATACACCAGCTATGATCCCAGTAGGAAGCAATGGGAGAAGTCGTGGAAAAAGAAACATGGCAGCTCCAGGAGCTTTCTGAGAATCTTGGAAGTCAAAAAGGACAGGTGTGAAAGGATGGAAGGAGAGGCGTGAATCCAAATACCGTGGAAAATGTCCCAGAAACTGCTGGCAGATCACTGGGAGGGCTCCCACCCAGCCTGCACTGAGGCTGGGAATAGAGAGCAAGGGAACACAAAAGGATGGGGTAGGGTTTATGGAGAGAAAACTGAAAACTCCGTGCCTGAGAAGCAGCCATGAGCTCATCAGAGGTGGCATGGCAGCCAGGAGTCACCCAGCACTGCCTGCACCACGCTCTGTCACCAAGCCAGCTGGGTGACCTCCAGCAGGTTACTTACCTTCTGCAGTGTAAGTTCGGGTAAATGTGAGTTGTCTGATTTCCGAATGAGAAGGCAGAGTATGCATCTTTAAAGTGGAAATTGAAGTCCAGGAAGAGAAGCGGATGTCACTGCTTAAAGACACTAGGCATCCCCAACATGGACTGTTTCATTTTTCCATCTGTCTGTATATGCATGTGTACATCCCCTTTGGGTTGGTGAACTCAGCTCTTCTCTGACTACTTAGTGCCTGCCACGTTGGAGAGGCTCCTAGAACTATTTAACTGAGAGAGAAAATAAAGCAGGAAATACCCACTGGGGAGGGAGCAGTCAGAAGGTTGCTAATAGTTTTTGGTAAAATTATCAATAGATTAAATAGACAGAGAGATAAGATTGATTTTATATGTGATTAATATGCACATAGAAACATCTGGAAGGATGCACATGAGACTCTTAATAGTTATTGCCTCCAGGGAGAGTCACCTGATTTATTTAATAGGAAATCAATTTTTTTGACATGTGCATATATTACAGTTTCAATATTTAAAAAATAATTTTAATGTTAGATTGAAGGAAACGGAAAGCCCAGAAAATTTGTTCTCCCAGCGTTTTCTTCTCTTAGAAATCCCTTTTCTGTCCTCCCAGCACAGCGAATACATCCATGCCTATCAGCAGGAATGTGCTTCGGAAGGTCCCCGGGGGGGACACCATGCAGGTGTCCCAGGCTGAGCTGGTCCTCCAGGCCCTGAAAGCTCCCAGACTGTCACTCAAAGTGGACTCGTGCGCGTGAACACTAACCCATGGGCAGTCTGGTATCAGCAGACTGTCCAAGAGGTAAAATTTTGACACACGTTGTTTCCGACAGTGTGAGGCTGATGCTAATGGAGAGAAGCTCTGTGGGTAATGGAGACGTCACCAAACCAAACTGCACATCTGGTACTAGTGACGTCACGCTTTGCTGTCAGTGATCCTATTTGCTAAAGACGTTACCTGCAGAGACCAAGTGTCAGGGTTGATTTTTTTGAGAGGCGTTGCCCGGTTCTTTGGCTCCTGGCTTGGAAGAATCACAAGCTGGGCCGTTGCCACGGAGTGATGACAGACACGGCAACTCACACAAGCAGCTTTCATTGCAGGCTTTTCAGCATGGAATAGAAAGCGAGAGAACATTTCCTGAGTGGAAATGGGTCTATCTCCCCGAGTGGAGAAGACGCACTTCTTACCACACTTCTGCTTTTATGTCTACACCTTACGATATGCTAAATGGTGGGTGGAATATTCATTACTTTCTTGGGAAAAGGGTGGAGAATTCTTAGAGCTAAGGGCCCTCCCCAGTTTTGTCCTTATAGGGTAACTTCCAGGGGTTGCATGATGACTGTAAACTGTCGTGGCGCTGATGGGTGTGATTTTGCCGTGCTAATGTATGTTAACGGGGAAAACGTTATGTTTGGACATGAGCTCCTAGTTTATGCGCATGCTCCTGGCCGGGAAAAGGCCCTCAGCCGCAAGTTCCTGATGTCGCGAGTTAGGTTCTAAATGCTCATGGGCAGCCTTATTCTTGCCCCCTCCTCTGTTCCTGTGTTAGCGCTGCCAACCCGCACCTGCCCCTAACACCGCCCATCTCCAGAAGCCGCACCAGCTTCGTAAAGGCCCTTGTTAATTTGCGGTAAGGACATGGGAAATAATCTTGGGGCTCCTGAGATGCCACATAACACCCCTCTCACAGTACTCATCACACTGTGCTCAATTCTCTGTCCTCACATCTGATTCCCCCACCGGGCTGCCCGAAGCCGCCCAGGACTATCTGCTGCTCGTCTCAGAACTCCCCGAAACCCAGCTCAGAGCCTGTCCCAGAGCCCAGTGCTCCGTACTTGTTAAATGAGCAAACCAGAAAAACAATTAAGAAATAAAAAGGATTTGCCTTGTGCGGGGAAAGAAAATGTTACAAATCTGATAACACATTTAAAGACATGTCTAGGAGCAACTAAAATCTGCTAATGTGTTTTAAATCCATATGAAAGAATTCAAGTAGGTGGTGAGATACTACATTTCTAAAGAGAGCTATCGGACTGTCAGCGAAATGTGCAGGTTTTTTTTTTAGAAAAAATCTATTAAAATACTGGAATAAGATGTATATGTTTTAATTACTAAGAAGCAGTGTCCCTCGTGGGGAGGGAGGGTGCACCAAAGCAAATGAAATAGCGTGTGCACCCAGAGAGAAAGGAAGCCCCGGATAATTAAGGACGGCAGTGTTGTCCTGGTGGCTAGAATGTCCAGCTGTCCTTCCGCACGGTGCCTGTGTCCATGGGCGCACACACGGTATCTCCCACCCACCGACGATGCCCACCCACCTAGGAAGGTCATTTTTAATAGCCGCTTTTGTGGAATATATACGAAAAAATACTATCATTAAGCACACTTTAAAGTCCCAATTAGCTGGACGAAGCACAACATACTTTCGGAAAAGAGAACATGAAACCAGACCAATCTATTAGCATTCTTTGAGGAGGGAGATAGGGGCCTGGAGACGAGGGAGAAGCCCAGGGATGAATTATGTTTAGACTTTCAAAATTCCTGCTGATGAAGTTTCACCCCAGAGGTCATTTACAATAGTAAGTCGCTCCAGCACATGGAGGGAAATCGCCACCACAGACCGGAATTATCCTCAGACAGGAAACAAAAAATAGGATAAACAGGTACTTTTCTGGATGAAGAATTATTAACAGTGAGGATCTCTCAGGATTGTGGGTATGCCCAGACTTCGTTTACATTTACACGGATTATCTGAAGGAGAGGAAGCTCAGATGGTTCCAGGCCTTGGGAAGAAATGAAGGCTCTGCAGAGATGGCAAACAAATGGTGATTAACTGCAGGATGAGCTTATGAGTGAGCAAGAAAATGCATATTAAGCTTTTGCAGCCACAAGTCTTAGTTAATGCATTTATGAGAACATAATCCAAATTACAAGAAAAGGGACTCTGTCCAGTCTGTTTATAGCCACAAAAGGGGATCCTGGGGGGTCTTTGCAAGACAGTTTGTTTACTAAAGGCTACTCAGGACCAAGTGTTCAGAAAATGCTAAAATGCTACTAGAAATGGTACTGGGAACCAAGCCGAAAATAATATTCCACCTGGGCTATACCCAAACCAGGCCATTTTATTACCTTCCCCTCGAGAAAAATATCGTGCAACTATTTAAGGGTGAGCAACATAGTCTCCCAGGGCGTTTCCTGAGAGGCTGTGCTCCTTTGTTCCCTGAGGGCTCTAATGCAGAAAGATGAAGCCAGAAAAGTGATAGGATCAAAGTTTATAAAACTTCGAAGGTTATGGAAAGAGGGAGCAAGGACTGGTTCATCAAATCTGAGGTGACCGGACCCCAGGGTAGCCCCTGAAGTTCGAAAGAGGAATTTGAGGGATAAATTAAAAATAAGGATTAATTCCCACTCTTGAGTTGTAAATTGTTAGTTCCTCAAACATGGTCTAGGCAAATATTTTTCAGGGGGTAGGAGCATGGGAGGATGCTCAAAAAATTTTGCCAAACGCGTGGCCAATAAACAAATGATGGATTGAGAGCCATTGGCGGCGTATTCCCACATTTCCAAGGTTGGCAAAAATCCCCAGGACCGGTGTTGGATCTTTAGCTTCCTCCATATTAGACAGGGTTCTGTTACAAGTGAGAGATATCTATATCAAACTAGTTTCAGCAAAATAAGGAACTTTGTGGGCTCCCATAGCTGGAACAAGTACTAGTGTAGCTCACAGGCACTCAGGAAGAGCCACAGGGGGAGTCCGTGCCGAAGAGTGGCTTGGAGAGGGTTAGCCCCGAAAATCCCCATCACTCCCAGAAAGCTCGCCATATAAAGTACAACTTAAGTGAAAAGAGTATGACAGCTCCGCAAATGCAGCCTCAACCCCCAATACTCATAAACACTTCCTACCAGATTGCTACCCCTAACCTGTCCTGTGTTGGAGTCAGAGACCAGATCTGGGGCTTCCCCTATAGCAACAGTCACAGGAAAGATTCTGATTGGTCTAGCTTGGGTCACATGACAATCACAGTTTTATTGAAAGTGATTTTTAAGTTATCTGTTTTGCTTTGACTTTAAGCCCAAGGGGCATAAACTAATTGATTTGATATGGATCTTCTGTGCACCTCCCAGGAGGGAGGAAGGCATGGGCCTGAGATTGATGGCACTAGAAACCCAGCTATTCCCCTGCACATTAGGAGAGCACCTTAAAAATGCTATTGCCCAGGTTCTGCCCCCAGAGTTTCAGATTCAGCTGTTTTGGAGGGGGGCCTAGGCATCTGTGTTATTTTTAAATCCCCACACTGGTCTCCCAAAAGAATAGCTCCACCCACCACCTCTTGAGGCCTTTGGTCGGGCTCCCAGGACCTTCGCAGGCTTTCTCCAGCTCTTGCTCTGTTTCTGCAGCTTCCCCTCTTTCTCATACAGCCGTACTCCAGCGTTTGCACATCCGCAGGCAAGCCACACCTTGCACATGCTGTACTGGGTGTTCCTTCTACCTGGAGTTCTCTCTGCTCCTCCCTCCTTGACGACCATCTTCCCCAGCACACAGCACACTCCCGCACGGGGACAGCATCCCTCCCCTCCCTGCACCCCAGGCTGGGCTGGAGGCCCCTGGCAGAGTCCGTGTTATGCTTTATTGAAAGCGATTGTTAAGTCATCTGTCTTGCCTTGGCTAAGCCCGGTGGGGGCTTGCTCACCATCATTCGAATGAACGGCACACACAGCACGCCAAGCGTGGGGTTTGCAGTGCTCAGCTCTGCATTTTTGAGCCAGTTATTGGGTGAGTACTTCTGCTCACTCAGCTCAGTTTCCTCATCTGCAAAATGAGGATGACAATAGAACCTACCTTAGCTGAAAGTGTCTAGAAAGGTACTTAGCCAGCACCCGACACAATATGAGAGCATATCAAAATATTAGCCATTATTTCAAAAGACACACTACCTTTTCAGTAAGGATCCTTTACCACTCATCTTTTTCTGTTATCTGTTTCTACCAGCAATTCAAAGACAGGGGCTGTCTTATTTATTTCTTTATCCCCCAAGGACTAGGATGCAGTACGTCCTGAATGGTATATTTATTAACTGATGACTCAGGCCCTAGATTTGGGAACATTCTGTTCTTACCCAGAAGCAGGAAAAGTTAGCGTCCTTGACCACCACTGCCCCTAGGAGGGCTTCAGCCATCTGCAGAACCCTTCCTTTCAGAACCTCCCTGACCCCCATCAAACAGCCACCCGCAGAGCGGAGAGGGAGAGAAGGTGGCAGGGGTGGGGCCTCCACAGCCGGGGCTGAGGAAAGGGAGCGGGAGCTATGCAGGAGAAGGTCTCTGTTCCAAGGCCTAGGCTGCAAGTTAGCCGAGAGAACATAAGTGGTCAGACTCTATGGGGTTATTTGTTTGAAATCACCTGCACTTTGTGAGTTAAGTGAGTTTCTATGGCTAATGGAGTGCTGAGTTCTAAAACCCAACATTTTCAGAATTTCTGGCTCCTGCAGAGTTGAGAAGTTGTTAAAAGTTGGTTGGTCTGGCCAATGTAGCCCGATCCTCAAGGTCAGCACAACTCCATACTGCTCTATTTGGGGCTAGATTTCTCATGATAGTCTAAACTGTGTGGTGGCCAAATCCCTAATTTGAGGATGTCACACATTTCTCCTCATGAGAAAAAATCCCTTTGCATCCCTTTCCCAAATTACTCGCTCAAGCCATAGACTTGGGTCTCCTCCCAAATGGCAGCCAGTCCCCTACCAAGACTCTGAGGACCTCCCATGACCCAGTGCCTCTTCCAAATTGTATTCCATTTCAGTCTTGGGGTAGCAGTATTATCGGCCTATCCCTCACAGGGGAAAAAACTGAGATGTAGGGGTTGAAAGTCCTGCTGCCAAAGGTCCACTCGTGGGCGAGAGACGGGCCTGCTCTCGGGTCTTCTGCAGGCTGCCCTTCTCTGCTAGATCCTGAGCCCTGGTCTCTGAGCAGCAGATGCTGCCTCAGTGAGGGTGGTTCATGACTGTCCAGGCGACTCGGAATGGTAATGATCCCGTCTCCCTCATTAGCCAGAGAACTAGAACTAGCTGGTGAAAAGCAGAATCTAGCAAATGGTGTTAATTGGTGGCTCTGAAAGGTGAAAAGGCCACTGGGTGCCCCTGCAGTCTGGCTCCGTGCCTGCAGAGCGTGCGGGGCAGCTACTGGAATGGGCTGCCGCCCTGTGATTCTGCAGGTGACCGGTTGGGTCGTGCCCAAGGGGTGGCCAGGGTTGAAAGGAAAACCACTTGAAACCTGGATTTTGAAATGGTAGGTTTTCACTGTAGCATTTTGCAGACCAGCACCTAAAATGAACCTCAGTTTGGGAGCACAGTGATGAGACAGAGCCTGTTGATCTGAGACCTGAATATTGGAGGTAGATACGATGGCACCCCAACTCTGAAGAACGGTTGAATCCATGGCACTTTGACCTAAGGGAAACAGCAGCTTCCTGCTGCCCCATTGCACAGCACGGCAGGCTGAGGCATTGCTCCCCTTTCTTACCGGTTTTGTGGAAGCAGGATTCAGAAGTCTTGCTGCCCAGGTGGTGTCCTCACAGACATGGGGCCTCCATCGCTTTCCTCAAGGCTTGCCCCTCACGGCCCTCCTCTCCTGGCAGGCGGAGTCCTAAATACCGCGCAGCCCTGCAGCCTGTGTGGCCTGCAGCAAGTGAGGACTACGACAGAGCTCAAGAGAAACATCTGAATTGGCTAAAAACCCAGAGTATGTTTTCCCAAAGAACCAGATGGGCAGACTTGGGAGTAAGGGGTGGGGGGCGGGGGTAGAAATTGGTTGGACTCAAAACACTTGCTCCGGCCTATTTGTGTTTCATCCAAAAGATGTTTCTCAGGGGAAGCAGCCAGTCCCTGAAATATCACAGCAGCAGAAGAGCTGCAGGGCCTCGGGAACCTTGGGGAGGAGACCTTTTCGCCTAGAAAAATAAGCGACCGAGTTAAGAGACGTCACCACCCTGAAGCCCTCCTAAGAGCGACACTGGGGGCCTTGCGGACAGCGCCAAATGGCCGAGAGGGATCTGGGACCACCGTAGCCACGTCTCCGGAGTGGCAGCTGTGACCCGGGTGGCAGGGTCAGGCCCTTAGGCGCCCGACTCAGGACACAGCCGGAGCAAGTCCCCAGGAAGCAGCGAGGTGCTCGGACGACCTGGGAGAGGCGACCCGAGCCCAGTCGGGATGGGCGGGCGGGAACCTCGAGATTCGAGGTGCGTTAGTAGCTGGGATCCAGAGGGCCATCCTGCCCAGACCCGGACAACTTGCAAGTGTATTTTTCAGCCTCCTGCACCGGGGACACATATGAGTGAGAAAAATGAGCCAGGGAGTGTCGGTGGCGGCTTGGGGACGGCTGTCTGGTTGGAAAGGAAGGCTCATCTCCAAGCACAGTTTTTACTTGGATTGAACATTCGTGGAGAGGATTACGGGCCGCGGTGCCGCCCGTGTGCCCTGCGGGGCTTGGCCGCCCCAGGGGTGCTGGGCCTTTTTTCGAGGGCAGCCGCGCGAGGGCCGGGGAGCTGGGGCGCGCCCTGCGCTCCGGGGCCACGGGTTCCCGAGGTCCTAGCGGCAAGCGCAGCAGCAGGGCGGCCTCGGTCCCCGCCCGGCCGCCTCCCCCAGCCCCCGCCTGGCGCGCGGAGCTGAAACCAGAGCGCGAAGGGCGGGGCGCGCGGCGGCGGGGGCGCGGGGCGCCTCGACATTGGAGGGGAGCCGGGTGATGGATGGCGGGGGCGGGGGCGAAGCGGGCGGGGCGGGCGGGGAGGGGGAGCGCCCGGCGCCCGCGGCCGAGGTGGACCGAGCCTCCCGGCTCGCTGCTCCCGCCGGCGGAGCGAGGCTGCCCTTTCTCCGCAGCGTGATTTATTTTTCTTCTTTTCTTCTGAACTCTTCTTCCAGGGAGAGGCTAGTGCTAACAGGCCGAGCTGGATGGATGGGTATGGGGAGAGGGGCAGGACGTTCAGCCCTGGGATTCTGGCCGACCCTCGCCTTCCTTCTCTGCAGCTTCCCCGCAGGTAAGGCACTGCCCCCTGGGCGGGGGACAGCCGGCCGGGCGCGGGCCGGGTTCCCGGGCCTCCGGGCCACACTGGGCCACGAGTCCGCGAGTGAGTCGGGGCTCAAGTTCGCTGCCCCCCTCCGGGCCACACCTCCCACTTCCACGGGCCTTTGTTTCTGCCGCACCCCACCGAGGGCACTTTGGATGCCCATGGGGACCCAGAGGGGGGTACTCCACCCGAGCTGCCGTAGGAAGGAGCCGGGCGGTGAGGTCGCAAGGGCCGGGGTGCCTCTCTTCCCTCCCTTTTTCTGAGAAAGGGGTTGTCGAGGACATGCCTCCTAGGGGCTCCGGGGGAGGGGCAGAAAGGGAGGCACGCACTCGGTGCTGGGGGCACTTCTTCAGCTCCTTGCCCACCAGTTTGCAGACCTGCCCGGCGCCCAGGGGTGGAGCCAGGGGCGCCCCTGAAGTCCTAGCCGAGTTCCCGACCGCCCTCGCCCCGGAGACCTCGTCCTGCCCCACGCGCTTGCCCACGCGGGGAAGCCCACGGACCCGGCTCGCATACGCTCGTGTTGCTGTTTGATAACATTCTGCGTCGCCCCCTGTTTGTTTTGCTTGTGTCAGAAACGGAGAGAATTTCAGAATTAAAGCTGAAAAAGCCCATCTGTTTCCAATGAATCCCCCATAGTTTTTCACAATGTTTTTGGCAGATTGCTGCCTTCAAATTCCTCCGAGCCCGGACCTCTTGTTTTTGTTGGGGGAAGGGAGACCAACTCCACAGAGAAGCATTTGTTCCTTCCCAAACGCTCCAGTTTCTTTACTTTTTTTTCCTTTCGGGGGGAGGGGGTAGGCACGAAACTTAAATCCCAGGCCTGTTTTCTTTATAATGTTTCGTAAAACTTTATTTCATTTTTGCCATATGCTGCTCACAGCCTGGAAACGCCGGCGAAACCCATCATACCCATTTTTCTTTTGCAAAAAATACAGATAAACACAGTGTCACGGGCCAAACGGTCCCCCGCGCAAGGCAGGATCTCCCAGTCATTTCCATTGTGTTGCCGGGTTCAGAGATGTCTTTTTGCAAAATTAAGAGCTAGTTTTGCAGAGCAGCCGGGCTCAGATCTGCAGCCCCCGCGCATTGTTGAGCTTTGCAAGACAGGACTTGAGTTAGACTTGGATTGGGTTGTTTTGTTTTGCTCTTCAGCCAACTGGGTTTCAAGGAACTGGCAAAACTGGGCAGGTCCGGCCTGGCCTGGCTGCGAATTGGGGCTCCTAGTAGGCGGATCACGCAGACTGCGAACTGTAGGGAGCAAGGGATCAGTTTATCCTCTCACCCCAGACTTGCTCCGGGGCCCCAGCACCCACTTGGCCAAGTGCTGGCCAAGTGAGTCCCGGGGGAGTCCCAGAGAGCCACAACCTGCTCTTGATCCCCAGATTCCACTGAGAGGCCGGGCCAAGGAAAAGATTGGAGTGGGGGGACAAGAAGAGGGTGCATGGGACTGAGGGTCCCCAAAAATCATTCAGCCCCGGGGCACCCTCCACCTGGAGTAGCAAAACCTCCACAGGGATCAAGCAGCAGGGTGTCCTCTCCCCACCCCCATTCTTTTTAAAAGGCAGTTTCTCCACCTACTAAATAAAGAGCCTGCCTGAAAGGCTGATTTGGTTCTCTCCCAAGAATTAAAAAAATAATAAAAATCAGCCTCTTCTTTAAAAAGAAGTCCCCCTTTCAGAAAAGCAGGAGTTTGCAATTTGTGTTCATCTCGGTTTGTTCTAGATAAAGATCCAGCCCATTGGAAGTTTTATCAGATGGGTTGATAAATGGCTTTTGTCCCTTGGCTGCTGTGGGGGATGTGATCTCAGCTCAAAGCTGAAATTGAGAAGGGGGGCTTAGAGGCCCTTAAAACAACACCTTCCCGCTCTTAAAGCTGCAGCACTTGTTAACTTTTTGGGCTAGAGAGAGAGGAAAGGAAGGTCTGGCAGAAGCTCTCAGAGGTAGGGCCTGCAAGGGCTGGGTGTTGGTGTCTTTGTTGTTTCTCTATTCGTATCTCTGTTTTAAAAACTATTTAAAGTGTCCCTGCATAGTCTTGAGGAACGCCGGTGGGTTATATAATTCACAGCCCAAATTCCATCACTTTTGTTTCCAAGAAGCCCATTTCTTACTGGCTTCAAAGCGGGTAACTAAAACCTGGCAGATAGAACAGATAGCTGCTCAACTATCACGCCAACTGGCTAATATTTCCTCTCATTTGAGCCCTTGACAGCTGCATTTAGTCAAAATAGCCCACCTTACTGAAAAGTGAGCTTCCAGTATCCCAAAACGAAATATCCTGGGGTCTCTGAAACTTGTGCACTCAGGACAGTTTCTGAGGGAATGAAATTGGGTGATTTCTGCTGACAAAGAGACATACTGTCACATTCTGTGAAGCGTTGGCCCAGCGAAGGGGCTGCTTTGGAATAAAGTTAGCAAACCTGCAGGTCTAGTGGAGAGCAGGGTGGGAGTTAGAGAAATAAAGAAAGCCCTGGCAAGTGCAAGGCACCCAGACACACTCAGGGCCCCCGTGTACCTCGGCCTCTTGTGCTGGAGACAGGTGGAAACTGGCTGAGCAGCCCGTGAAAGCCTGAGTTTGTTCAGGGCTAGCCAGCTTGAATGGCTGCCAGGAGTAAGCCCGTAGGAGTGCAAATTGAACTGGACATAGTTATGTGGAGAGAGATGCCTTCACCTCTGCCGCGCTGAGAGTGTTTGTGTGTTTCGGGAGCGTTTGCATTTACTTACTTGACGCGGATGGCCAACCTACTGTGCTCCTGACTCAGTGACAACTTTTGGGGCCCCCTGACCAAGGCACTCAGGAAGACCACAGCCTGGTAACAAGAAAGGGCCTCTGCACAGTCACATGGGCCGGAAGGGTGTCTGCTTGGGTGATGCTGTGGGGACAGAGGACGGGCAGATAGTGGCCACATCTACTAGGAAGGGGAGGCCAGAAAAGGCTTCTCGGAAGAGCATTGCACAAATAACATCCTTTTCATCCTTTCATGTGGTTAATACGTACTTTTTAAACTTTGAAGCCATTGTGACTTATTCAAACAGAATTCTAACAGCAGTCCATCCGGGGTGTATGTTTTGGACGTGTTGACATGCGTCCTGCTCTCGACGCACAGATCCTATACAGTGTTTCTCAACGTGTTGGTCCTAGACCGGCAGCATTAGCCTCCCCTGGGAACTTGTCAGAAATGCAAGTTCTGGGCCCACCGCAGACCTGTTGAAGCAGAAACTCTGGGGCCAGGGCCTTGCAGTCGTGTTCTACCAGGCCTTCCAGGGGATTCCGATCCATGCTCAAGTTTGAGGACTACTGTTCCAAGAGCTGTTACACTTTAGCCCTTCTTTATTCCTTCTTTCTTTCCCTTATACTTTTAAACTATAGCTGTTTGGGAAATGTTAGTCCTCAGTGGGAAACTAAGGCTTGGGGAGACCAAGGCCTTCTGCAGTGTCCAGGCACATCTGTGTCGCTATAGAAATGAAAATATTTCCCTCAGAGCTGCTATTCAAAAATGTGCGAGCAAGTCAGCCTGCTTCCCACATCATTGCTGTCCCACTAGGACTTTGTGTCCCAAAGGAAAGTGTCTTGGTCCTTTGGGGCTGCTATAACAAGATTCCACAGGTGAGTGGCTGATAAGCAACAGTTTATTGCTCACAGTTCTGGAGGCTGGAAAGTTCAAGGTTAAGGCACTGGCAGATTCAGTGTCTGGTGAGGACCTATTTCCTGCTTCATAAATGGCACCTTCTCCTTCTGTGCTCGTGGTGCAAAAGGGCCGGGGAGACTCTTTGGGGTTGCTTTCAAAAGGTCACTAATCCCATTTGTGAAGACTCCACCCTTATGACCTAATTACCTCCCAGAGGCCCCCCCTTCATGCCATCACATTGGGGGGGGTCAGGTTTCAACACATGAATTTGGGAGGAGGGAGGATGCGAACATTCAGTCCATAGCAGAAAGAATGAAATGATGTTGAATTACGAGAACCAGATGGCCACAGAGCCAGCTAGCAGCTGGTGTATGAAGGGGTCGGCGGGGCAGAGCCTTGGCTCCCAGGGAGAACGCACATGTAAAACCCCATGGATGGTTAGCCCCTTAGGCCCGGAAGGTGAATTGGGGAGTAAGGGAAAGGATCTCTGGTCTTCTGGTTCGAAGAAGGGAAACCTCTCTGCAAGGTTGGAAAAATTACTGGTAGTCACCCCAGCGCTCAGAGGAGACAAGCTGGGGAGAGGTGACCCATGGGCACAGATAGGACTGCTCTGTGAGATAGGGAAGAAGGGCTCCAGGACCTGTGCAGGTAAGAGGGTGGGGGTGGGGACCAGTTCACATGTTGCAGGAAATGTGGTTCCTGCTAAAGATTCTGTCTCGGGTGACATGTGCAAGGCCTAGAACTGGACCGAGCACCCCACTTTAGGTTTTGATTGTGTAGCAGTTAGTGCCATGCTGTTTTGCTTCTTAACTAAAATTCAACTTGTCTAAAATTGAAGGCAATATTTCTTATAGGGTGACCGACTTACTCTAGTTTGCCCAGGACTTCCTAGTTTTAAAACTGAAAGCCTCATGTCCTAAGAAGCACCTTCAGTCCTGGGCACACCAGCATGGCTGGTCACCCTAGTTTCATCCCTGCCTGTTCCCTGGACTCATACCTTGCCTGAGTCTGTTAGGGACACCACAGTCCTGGGTGGGCCTCTCCATGCAGTCCAGTCACCTGGGCCTGGGCTCCTTCCTCCGCTCTGTCCTGCCCGTTCCCACTGCCACCTTGTCACTATTGTAGCAGCTGACAGCCCTAGGACCTGCCTCCCTGCCTACCCTCCATGTTGCCAAATGGGTCACTCTAAAACCCCTGCTCAGGAACTCAGGGCTCTGTGTAGCCCCTTTGGAGTATCAAGAAGAGAGGACCTCTGACTCCTGGCCCCGCACTCTTCCCAAGCCTCATTTTTACAGCTTCTGGCGTGTCCCCAAGCCCCAGGTCACCCTTTGCCTCCCCATATACCATCCACCACACCTTGCTCAGGGCACCGCCCAGTTTGGAATGGAGGGCCCACCACCCCGAGCTCAGGGCCTTCTGCTGGGATCTGGTACAGACTCCAGTGCCCTGAGCACCTGTCACCTTGGCTGCTGACCACTGAGCTTCCTCCTGGCCTTGTTGCCTCATGTGTCTTGGGGTTTTTGTCTCCTTGCAAATTACCAGTTCTTTTTGTAAAAGCAGGAACCCCATTTTCTGCTTCTATATACCCCTCTCTTCTCCACCCACCCCAAGCATACCCCATATAGTCCTGGGAAATTAGGGCCTTTGGGATTTTCGTGTTTCTGTTTGTTTTGGTTTTTGCTCAATGGACAAACACCACAGGGTTTTGGGATTTTTTTCCCCCAAGTATTCAGGTTTTTTTCCAAAATAGTTTTTTCTGGTTATAAAAACAATACTCATTTTTAAATCTGAAGGCCAAAAAGGATAAGGAAATAAAAATAACCCAAAGTCCAATCTCCCATAGACAGTCATCGTCAGTTGACATTTCACAAACACCCATCCAGACGTAATACCTTTATATTGTTCTCTCCAAAGTATGATTGTTTGGAGGAAAATAATAATTTTTAAAGTTCTTCTATTGTTTGAGTGGCCACAGTGTACCAGGCACTCTACTAAATGTTTTAAGTGTGTCCTTCAGAGGATCATCATTCCCATTTTACTGATGAGGAAACAGGGTCAGAGAGATTTCCTCACAAGACACATAACTAGTTACATGGCAGAGCCATAAGTAGAACACAGACTCCTGCCCTTTTCCCATATACCAGATTTTGGATAAATATAAGTTATGAAATTTGCTATATGATAGTATATTAGATTTTGTGCTGTGTAGCATATAAGGTTTTGGAGGGAGGGGACAAGAAATAAACTTTGGGGATATGATTGGGTAGCGGAATGAAGGTGAGCACGTCTTCCTTGGATCTAGCACTTTTGCCTCTTCTGAAAGACCCTCTCTGCTCCCTGTTCATCCCTGGCTTAGCATTCCAGAGAGGAAGATGCCATCCAGTCACAGGTCAGGAAGACAAGTTGGCAGGCCTGGGATTGTGCAAATTTTCCCAAGTCAGATTTATGTCCATTTCGCTTATTTATTCATTTTGTGCACCATTTCACCCAAACAGAATACCCAGATGCCCACTGGGTGATGCCTCTGCCCCCAGTTCCCTGCAGAAAGGAGCCCATTATTACTCCCCATGCTAAGGAATGCCCGGTGAGCACAGACTCACACACGTGTGTGCGCCCAGCTGGCATGCATTGGCCCTTCCCCTGCAAGAGGCAGGTGGGGGAGGAAGGCCTGCCTGTGGACGGTGGCGAGGGAGAAAAGCCACTTCAAACACATTTTGACCCATGGCTGAGCAGATGAGCCCAGGGCAGGGCCAGGATGGAAAATGATCTCTCCAGCCAGCCCTAGACTCAGGAAAAGGAGTTATGCCTCAGAGAAGGGAGACCAGATTACTCACTTGCAAGTCCGTTTACATCTGAGAAGTTATGTAGCCACTGTTCAGAGTAGCTTAGTTTTCTGCCCTGAGACAGGAGGGTGCTGGCATGGAAGCCCGTGCCCGGCCCAGCCCTGGCCTGCCATGGCCCCTCGGCCCCAGAGAAGCTCTCGGCCCCCTGACAGACATGCTGCTGTGACCTCCGGCCTGGGGATGAACACGTGTGCTCACACCATCCTGCTTGCCCATGATCCGGCTGTGCAGGGCCCCAGAGGGAGCTGGGGGCGGGCAGTTTGGAAAGCTGAGGTGTGCCCTTTTCCTTGGCACTCAGCATGGCGTCTTGCAGCGACTTGGCATGTGGAGGCTCAGGCGGAGCGGCCCTGGCTGGGTGTGAGAGGGGCCGCACCTCCCGCCTCGGCTCCGTGAGTGGCATTCAGCCACCTCTGCCCACGCTCTCCCAGCCGGGAGTTAACCCCGCACGACCCCGGCTCCCCAGCCTACTCCTAGGTCAGCTGAGGTTCTCCGGGAAGCTGCTTCTTGCCTTGCTCTTTGTCCTGCAGACCAGTTCCTGGAGGAAGCCTCCTAGAAAATTCCCAGTGGATTCAAGGGGTGGGAGACACATTGGAGCCACGGGCTGGGTCAGTGCCCTGGGACATCTTTAGTCTGGGCTGGGGGAGCGGTGCCTCTTTGGAAGGGTGATACATTCTGGCCGCTTGTAGGGTATGTAAGGCCCGGTCTGCTGCACCTGGCGGAAAATCCAGCCACTCACCTGGGTGTGTTCCTTTTGGTATCTGATGCCAGACACCTGGATGTTTACGCCAGGATGATCGAGTGAAATTCCTACAGGAGTGACACAAACGGGCAGCCTCGGTCCCGGGCCAGAGTTTGCCAGAGTCAGTGCTAAGGACAGTGCGGTAGAGAGCGGCTGCAGCGTGGGTCTCACGGTGGCGTGAGCTAGTTGGCCCCTGCCTTCGTGTTCCCTCCCCCACCTCCTTTGGGACCCGAGACATGGCTTGTCACTTAGGCTGGGCCTCAGCGTCTGCTGCCCAGGCTAGGTGGGTGGTGAGGACGGGGACATGGGAGGTCTCAGGCTTCAAGGTTGGCATCTCCACAGGGCCTGGCAGCGATTTCCCTCCTAAGCCGCTCTCCCCCCCTCCCTCTGCCGCCTCTGTCCTAAATGCAGCCACCGCCTCTTCAGTTACACCGCGTCCTAAAATAGCGAGTGTCCTGATCATGCCCCGGATACTTACTGGAAATCGTTCAGGGGCTCCCCACGATCCACTGCACAAAGGCTGAACTCCGTAGGCTCGCTTACCTGTCAGGATCCAGCCAGGAAAGCAAAACCCACCGGGATGTTTCCACGGAGGGAACTGGTATCGGGAATCACTCGATGGACGTGGGAAGACTGAAAGGGCAAAGAGGGACCACTGAGGCACACAGAGAGTTGCAGGAAGCAGCTGCCACCCCTGTGGCCAAATGGGACAAAAAGAAGACAAGCTTGGAGGAGCGGCCCCCACTCTATGGGGGCCCCAGTCTCTGAGGAGGGGACGCGGCCTGGCTGGCCTCGGTACTTCGGAGCAGCACATTGTGCAGAGATGCTGGAGGCTGTCTGGGGAGAAGGGCCATTGCTGAGCAGTGCCTGGAGAAGCAGCCCTGGGCAGGTTAACCGTCTCCAGCCTCCAGCCTCCAGCCTGCCCTTCTCCGTCTAGTGCCCCCTTGTGGCGGAATCTAAAAGGGAGCCCGGTGACAAAATAGATGGGGTTTGCAGTCTCTGCCTCGCAGAACAGAGGACAGTGGTTTGAAGCTGAGCCACATTTGCTTCATAGCAGGCACAGCTGGCATGCCAGGTTTTCATGTCTGGCCCCAGACTCCTGGCTACACTCTGACCAGCCAGCATGTCACCGCCTGCCAAGCTCGGTTGTTCTTAGAGGCCCGCGTTTCTGGAAGTTTGCCCTCCGTCACTGGGCAAATTCAAGACCCTCTCGAAGTGCGCCTTCCCTGATAACTCTCTCCTGCTTCCATTCTTAAATCTTTGTTGTCCGGTGTTCAGGTGAAACATGTTTGCTTTGCATTCTAGAAGTTTATATGGCTGACCCCACCACCTGAGCATGATACTAAGTAGGGCTTGTTCCAGCAACAGCATTAATCACAGTGCCCAGCACATAATAGGGTCCAGAACTTTCAGTGAGTAGATGAATTCAGGCAGTTATCATGCAGGTCACAGAGTTGGACAAAGACAGCTTAACCCTGGAGCTTGTGTTCAAAATGAGCCTTACTCCTTTAAGAGAGGGCAGGTTTTTCCCTCTCCCGGCTCCACTCACCCCTCCTACACGGCAACTGAAACCTGATCTAATCCCTTTGCACGCGGGTAATTTATTGGTCTATTGGGCTTTTCTTGGTGGCAAATTGCATTGTCTTTATTCCTGGGTTCAGACTCGGGAGCAGCTCACCGCATTCCTAAGACTCCTTTCTCAGGGTCGATCCTTCACACCCCCTGTGCACGGCAAAGTAAGTCTTATTGGGCTTCTTTGTTATGCAAACAGGGCGGTAATAATCAGGCTATTATTCTGAAAGATTGGGCTTGATTAACAGTTCAAAGGAGGTCTCTGAAAGCAGCTAATGCCACACTGGCGCATAAATATTTTCATCCCGGCTGGGTTGGTTCAGCTGGTGCTCCAAGCTCCCCGCCCTGTCTTTCTGAGAGGCGCTGGGTTGCTATTGAAAGGAAGAGAATTAAATCAGACAAGCTGTGTGTGTGGCTGTGATTTTTTTTCCTCTCCGCCTTGTCTCAGCCCATGAGGAAGGCAGTCTGGAGCCCACCTCCCCAAACAGTGAAATGTTACCTACGCACCTTACTTATGAGGGCTGTGGGGCCAATACGTCCCCAGCCCAGGGCACTGGAGGCCCCACACTTCTGCCAGAGCAGGGGAAAAGGCATCAAATCTGAGATGCTTTGAGTGTGGAGCATGGGGCAGGGGGGGTCAGGACGAAGACGAGTCCTGGGAGAGGATGCCATGGGAGAGTCACAGGCAAGTGGGGAAGATGAGTGTCAGCAGCCACCTCGAGAGGAAGCTGAGCTGGGCAGGTGTCCATGGATGACACGATCTCCGGTGAGGCCCACAGAGAGCAGAGAGGAGCAGCTGGAGGGCTCGGAAGGCAGCACCGGGAAGCCGAGGGGCCATTCTATTTTAGCCTTTTCTACCTGGCTCTAGAGAAGGACAGAGGCCCCAGGGAAGTCCCTGGGAGGCAGATGTGGTCCACAGCTGGAACCGTCCAGAGCAGGAGGGGCCAGCCCTGCCCTGGCAGGGGTGCTCCAGGGAGATTTCCTGCCTCTGGAAGCTGGTGGCCTCTGGCATCCCCCTGGCTCCCAGATTCTAAAATTCCATGGCTTGCCTGGAAAAGCGACTGTTTCCTTTGGTCACAAGGTGATCATTAGGGCTCCTGATGAAGTAGATTGCACGGAGAAGCAGCAAGCTCTGGCCCTCACTGCATGAGCCAGGAGCAGATGGGTCAGATGGTTGCTCGGGGTCCCAGCCTGGGCCCCACCCGTGAGCCAAGTTTCCCAGCTTGTGGGGCTCTGGGACACACGGCAGGGCCTCCTGTCGGTGAGTCTGGCAGGGCCCGGCCCTGACTCTGCCGGCTTCTGGACGCTCCTGTGTGTCCCGCAATAGCTAATCCTGAAAGTTCCAGTCCTCGAGAGGCCTGGGTCCAAACAACCTGCAGTGCACATAATGCCTCATAATGCGCTTCTAAGGGGCGCAGAGCTCTGTTTCTGTGTCTCTGTGAGGTGAGCCCCAGGTGGCAAAGTTTAACAGAGGCCCAAGAGCGGCCCCTGCCCAAGGATACACTCAGTAGCTGAGGAAGAAACCGAAGCTCAGGAAAACTTCCCTTCTAACCAGCTCCGTGCGTATCGGCTGCCTTGGCTCCATCCAGAGGTGGCTGCAGGGCCAAAAGGGGCCTCTCTCTGGGGTGCGGCACCCAGGGGAGCACGCGGCTTGCGCCCCGCAGGGCAGCGGGCTCTGGAAAGCTGGTTTCCTCTTCCGCTTACCTGAGTTGCTAGAAGATCTGTTTCAGACTCTCAAACTGTCCTCTCTTTCCTTCTTTCCTTGGACGCTCAGCATCAGAAAAGGTTTACTGCCTGGAATTCAGGACTCGTGCTTTTTTTTTTTTTTTTTAAAGATACAGCACATAAAAATCAGCCCCTCTGGGATCTCGTTGGCAGGTGATACCACAGCTTTTGCCTTTGATGCTGGGCCAGGTTACATTCAGGTCCTGACCTCTGGGTGGGGAGATGGGGGGCCTCTGGACAGTGATTGAGTGCAGTGGACACAGGGCAGTTGGATGACGGGAGGTGGGGGGCTCCGGGCCTGGCATCCCTGAAGCACCTCCCCTGGGATGTGACGCCCAGTCACATTCGCTTTAGGACGGTGGGTTCTAGAGAGCTGTGTTACCGCCTGGAGAGACGGCAGAGGGAACAGCACCCTCGATTCTGGTCCCAGCTCGTCAGTGTCTGAGGCCTTTTGCAAGCCATTCCCCTGCTGACAGCTCCTACTTCTCCATCGATGGTGGGAGCGCCTGGCCTCCTCTGAAGCTCAGGAAGGCTGAGGCTGGCTCAGAGTGCCCTGAGAGTTTAGGGCAGCTGGGGAGACCCAAGAAGTCAAGGATGGGACAACTGAAAGTAGCACCTGCTCCTGGCAGGCTCCACACGGGCCTTCCTGCAGGGAGGGCTCGGGATCCATCTGCCTTGTGGCTACTGCCCTGAGGACAGTGGCTGTATCAGAACCAGCCGTGGGAAGAGAAACTGCATCACGCTTTTGGGCCTTGGGGGAGCTAGGTGGGTCTCACTTGGGGTCCAGAGGAGTGACTTGTGGCCACTGCACTTTGAGAAGCTTAGAAGGGGCCCCAAGGCCAGCACATGGGCGCCCTAAGGCCCCTATGTTTGCATCTGTAAAATAAGGTAAAGATTCCTGCCCTCTCCTCAGGGTCCTAGTGAGGATCCAACAGGGAAGCAGTCTGTCACCTGCATAGGCCAGGGGAGTGCAGGTTGTCATTGTCATTATTTCCTCTTTGAGGCCAGGCCAGGCCCATGTGCCTACCTCCCTGCTGTCCGCTCCCCAACGGCCATGTCCCAGTGAGTCCTGGCCGCACAGCCCCTTCCCCAAAGAGCCCCTCAAGGATGAAACTCTTGTCTTTGTTTGTTTTGGTGGCCTCACAGTGCCTGGGCTCTGCATGGCAGAGTGTGTAGAAATACAAAAGCTGTGAGGAAGGAGGAGCAGACAGCCTGGGGGCTGCGAGCTGGAACTGCCTGCGGTTTGCATCCTGCCTCCTGCAGCACCTGGGAGGGGAGCTCTTTACTGCCTCTAGATCTCAGTTTGCTTATCTATTAAATGGGCATAATAGATAAGTCCTGGGGCTATCATAAGGGTTAAAGGAGACACAACGTACAATGTCTAGCACATAGTAAATGCTCAGTGCACATGAGCCATTAGTTGAGTGTCAGCCTTCCCCATAAATTGCTTTTTAACACAACAGAGTTAACACAAAACTGACTTTCAGGGAGCCTCCATCCTGAGTTCTCCAGGCTTTGCTTACATCAGCGCCTCTAGTCCCCATAACACCCTGTGGCAAGGTGCCCCCGTGTCCCCATGGTGCAGAGCAGTCAGGGATTCGCCCGTGGTCGCCAGGCTGTGGAGTGGCAGAACTGGAAGTGACCTCGGCCCGGCCCCATCCCTGCCTCCCACAGGGAGGTCTTGCCCCAACACGAAACCTGTCACCTGCTGCTTGTGGACACTGAATTATCCCCAGTTCTCTCTGGGTGGGAAATTGCAAGTATCCTCATTTTTCCTTCTCACATGGAACCCAAGTTCTGTTCGTTTACCCATTAACAAGGACAAAGGCAAACTTGTTGAAATTGTGCTTCAGGACCCAAAGTTTCTGATTGCACCGTCTCCCAGGAAACGTCTGGGCAGAGGAGGCATTTTAGGGTGCCATGAAACTTGGAGAAGGAAGGGGTTGTGATGGGCAGGAATCAGAGTGCCCTCGGTCGGGAGGAAGGACGTGCGTAACAGGTCCTCTGGGTGGGAGAGTGGGGTCCCCAGGCAAAGGGATGAGAGCTCGCTTTGCCACCTCTGTGACCCCCTCTCCCTCTGTGGTGGGAGTTGGGAGAAGGGTGTCTGTCCCAGGCCCTGGCAACGCCTGGCAAAAACAGGTCGTTGTCACAAGATGGGAACGTGGACCAGGTGAACCGCGTCAACTTGGCCCTTTGGCCTCTGGCCAAACAGACGTCTCCACTGACACTGGCAGCTTCTGCAGAAGGGACCTGGGAGGGCCGAGGAAGGAGAGGGGGCCCTCGGCCTTGGTCAGCTCAGGCTGCCCTAACAAAATGACCACAGACTGGGAGGCTTAAGCAACAGACATTTATTTTCTGAAGTTCTGCAGGTTGGAAGTCAGATCAGGGTGCCGCGTGGCCAGGTCCTAGTGAGGGCCCTCCTGGCTGTCGGGCAGATGGTCCTTAGGTCCTCACGTGGCAGGGGGAGAGAACACAAGCTCTCAGGTGTTCCCTCTTCTACGGGCACTGACCGCATCATGGGGTTCCGCCTCATCTAAACCTAAGGGCCTCCTGGAGGCCCCGCCTCCAAATAGCATCACACTGCGGGTTGGGACTTGTACCTGTGAACTTACGGAGACAAAATTCCATAGCACTCTCCCTGGTGGGGAGCGAGGCGGTGAGGTGAGCCACCCCAGGGCCCGTGGAAGTGTGGCCAGGCCTGGGCCTGGACTGATCCCGGTGGGCCTGGGGCTGTGGGTGGTCAGCAGATGGAAGGAGCTGCCCAGAGTGCTGTGATCGAAACCACTGAGCTGGGAGTGCTGGCCCGGCTGGAGCTTCGCCATCCCCCACCCGTGACATCTAACCTCTGACCTCACAGGGTTGTGGGCGCTGTCTCCCTCTGAGGCCTGTGGCAGGGCCTCTGCTTGCTGCGTGCCCACTGGGTTCCAGGCATGTCATGTACGTCCCTCTTGTAACCTGCAGCAACCCTGTAAGGTCGGTGCTGTCTCTACTTCACTATTAGGGAAACTGAGGCAGAGTCAAGCTCCCACAACTACTAGTAAGGGGACAGAGTGAGACTTTGAACCAGACACGCTCCCTCCAGTGCCTGCTCTGCCATCTCTCGGGTCCTGGAGCCTGCTGAGGAGTCGGAGTTGGAGGGTGGGGCCTGGCTCCTGGGAGCAAGGGCCAGAGAGTGACCTCTGCTGCCACCTGTGTGTGGCAGGTGGACAGCCACACCTGCTGGAGGGTGGCCTTGTTCCTGTGGGTAGGTGGGGTAGGGGGCACATGAAGGTGACCTCGTGGAACAGAGAGGTGAGTGGGCCTTGTCTCCGAGGGGCTTCTTGGCTGCTCTGTGGATAAGGCAGCTGCGTCCCTGCTGTGTCTGCTCCTGGGGACAGCTGTCTCCCCTCACTGCCCCTCTGCCTGCGGCCCCCTCTTCCTCTGACCTTGGCCACCAGCCCCCTCCCCACCCCAGAGATAATGTCCCGTTGGCACCCTCCAGACTGACCGAGATCCGTCAGGTTCTAACTTGGCCCCTTGGGACTGTTGAAAACAAAGTGACCTGACTCTGAAGCTTGCTGCTCAAAGTGTAGACGGGGGACCGGCAGTGTGGGCTCCCCAGGAGCGTGATGGAAACGCAGATGCCCGGGCCGCCAAGCCTGCCGGGTCGCATCCCAGGCGACTTGTGCGCCGGCAGCATTTGAGAAGCACCATTCCTAACGGTGTTAGGGGCCTCGTCTGAGGCAGGCAGACCCCACCCAATGACCCCAGAGAATGGGAGGGACCCCCTGGCCCCTTCAGGGGCTCCTGGGTGGGAATTCTGTCATGAACTCCTGACACCCGAGAGCCCCGTATCTGGGATGCTGCTCTGAGACCACTTTTCAGGGCGGTAAAGATAGCAGACCCCAATCGCCAAGTGATTCCCCTTAAAATTCCAGAAGCTGTGAGTTGCCCATCTGGAGGGTAGAGCTGAAAACGCCATCAGCAGCGGGACCCCTGACGTCCCACGTTGTCTGTGTGCGGCTGGTCCTGCCCACCCGGGAAGCTGCCCGACACCAGTCTGCAGGAGCAAGGCCGTGGAGGGCACGCGCACCACAGGCCTCCCCGCCGGTGGGGGCGGGCAGTGTCATGGGAGGGGCCTCCAAGGGAGGCCGGAGCCCACCCGTGGTGGAGTGTGCAGTGCACCGCCCTGCTGGGGCAATGACAAATGCCTTCATAAGATTGTCCGATGGCATGCAGCTGCCAAGGGCACGGACTCTTGGGTCTGGATTTGAATGCTGCCCTGACTCCTTCCACCAAGCCAGACCTGGTCAAGACTCAGCCTCTCCAAGCCCGGCCTTGCTCTGGGAAGGGGGGATGGCGGGGGTGAGGGAGGACCAAATGAGGTGAGGCCGCAGCACCGCCTGCAGACTGTGCCTGGGATGGATAAGTTAGCTGTGACTTCACAGTCCTTGCTGTCCTCAGAGGCCAGCATGGCTCCTGCTAACGTTGCAGTGAGTCCCGTCGTAAGGGGACTGGCAGAGTCCTTTCCACCTTGGTAGTGGTGAGGGCAGGAGGTGGACCCGAGTCTGGGCACAGCCGCCACTTAGCCGGAGGCCTGTGTCCCTTCCTGGTGATTTTCTCTGATGTCCGTCCGCATCTGCATAATTCTGAGAAGGCAGAAGCGGGGATTAATGAGGCTGCCGGAACGGGCTTTGCGTGGAGGCTGCTGGGCCAGACGTGAAGGGTCGGTAGCCGCACGGCCGGTTCCGGGGTGCTGTGTCCCTCCGAGGTGCTTGTTCTGCACAGCAGCCCCGCCCCACACTCACCCCTCTCCCCGCATCTCCACCTCGAGGGGCTTTACTGGGGGGGCTGCCTTCTCCTACAGCGTGGGGAGACGTGAAGACAGCAGGGCACACGGGTCTCCTAGCCGCCCCGCAAGGAGACCCCTCTGGGAGGAGCCCGGCCAGGGGTCTCACCACTGCCCCCCACGCGTCTGCCGTGGCACCCTTCCCGGCAGGCGCCCCTGAGTGTTGCTTGCTAACCTGACTCTGTAAGTCAACATGCTGCTTCCGTTTAAATAAAACTGATAAAGTGGAAAATCTGTAGCTTTCATTAAATGTTTTTTTTCTAATATGCATTTAAATAAAAATACGAATTCTCAAATTTAAAAATGTTCATTCAGATACTACTTGAAATGACCTTGTTTACCGGCAGTGTGAACAAACACAGGTCACATTAGGGGAAAAGCCTGACTTTCGGGACGAGCTCTGGCTCCCCGGTGCTCAGGTGTGTGACCCGGGCAGGTGACTTGCAGGAGAATGGTGCCCACCCACCTGCAGACGGAGGTATCTGTGAGCACCGTCACCCAGACGCAGACCGCGCGGTGCGGACAGGTGCACAGGCGGCTGCGGGTGGGTGTTGCTCTCGAGTTCTCTCCTCAGCCTGCCCTCAGATACTAATGTTTCTCTTACTGGTTTTATTCACAACTTGATTTTATCGATAAAACCAGCACCAGAGAAGCAAACTGACTTTTCCAAGGTCCCAAGCCCAGTTAGTGGCCTAGACGGAAGTGGCCAGAGCTATGGGCTCCTTCCGCTCTGAAGACCACCCAACCGGCCCCTTTGTCCTGGAACCTCTGTAGAAACTTCTCTCCTGCTGCAGGTCTGTGTGCCTGGCCAATTGTGGCTATTATGGGCTGTGCAGAAGAATCCAGAAGGCCAGAAAAGGGCAGGTTCTGTGTGTCCGTGTACGAGATTCGGTTGTATTAAAGCCACGGTTCTCAGGCGTGGTCATTTTGGCTAATGACCACTAAGGTATCAAACCTTGTGAGTGACTTTGTGTTAAAAAAGAGGAATTAGGGCAAATCCAAGTTTACCACTCTCAGTCGCTTCCTGATTGGCTTTCCTGAGCAGGATAGAGAGGGTGGAGCTGAGGGAAGCCAGGCCTCTGTGACGAGGCTAATCTAATTGTCACACCTGGCAACATTCACGGAGCTCTGGCTGTGTGCTGACGCCGGGCTGGGTCCTTTCCGTGTGATAAGTCATTTAACACTGTCAGTGACCTCACACGGTAGGTCGCATTGTCATCCCATCTTCCAGATGAGTATGAGGCACAGAGAAGTTAAGTAGTTTGCCCAAGGTCACACAGTGGCAGAGCTGGGGACATGTGTTTAATAGTGGGGCTTAATTCCCTGCCAAATTTCTGTCGCTTTTGCCAAAATTCTTAGAGATAGTCGTGAAAGTGTAAATAAATGTCAACAGCCCAAGGGTGGCCTGTCAGCTCCCTAGTTCTGCTGCCCAGAAACAGTGGCCACTCCTCTCCTTAGCAGCCTGGGCACTGTGGGAGGGGCCCTGTGGGCCCTTGCAGCACGCTGGTCTGCTTGCCTGGCCACGTGGGGCCACAGTGGGCTGTGCAGAAGAATCCAGAAAGCCAGACGGGGCAGGTTCCACCTGCAGGAAATTCTTCCCCTTTTTCATCATGTCTGCAGACTCGTGGCGTGGGGGACGCTGGCCCAGATGAGATGTCCTTGTGTGACACACGCCTGTTCCCCTCGCCCACGGAGGGTGGCAGAGGCCGGGGTCGCTGGGCCCTGACACGTCTGTTTCTTTCTCCGCAGCCACCTCCCCGTGCAAGATCCTCAAGTGCAACTCTGAGTTCTGGAGCGCCACGTCGGGCAGCCACGCCCCAGCCTCGGACGACGCCCCCGAGTTCTGCGCTGCCCTGCGCACCTACGCCCTGTGCACGCGGCGGACGGCGCGCACCTGCCGGGGCGACCTGGCCTACCACTCTGCTGTCCATGGCATAGAGGACCTCATGAGCCAGCACAACTGCTCCAAGGATGGCCCCACCTCGCAGCCGCGCCTGCGCGTGCTCCCGCCGGCCGGGGACAGCCAGGAGCGCTCGGACAGCCCCGAGATCTGCCATTATGAGAAGAGCTTCCATAAGCACTCGGCCGCCCCCAACTACACACACTGCGGCCTCTTCGGGGACCCGCACCTCAGGACTTTCACAGACCGCTTCCAGACCTGCAAGGTGCAGGGCGCCTGGCCGCTCATCGACAATAATTACCTGAACGTGCAAGTCACCAACACACCTGTGCTGCCCGGCTCAGCCGCCACCGCCACCAGCAAGGTAAGTGGGAGGAGAGGCTGCGGGGCACAGCCCTGCCCTTTGTCTCTTTGCCCCTCATGGGCACTGAGCGGCAGAGAGGGCCTGGGTGTCTGGGGATGGGACAGAGGGAGCGGAGTGAGGACACAGAAGCGTCTTCACTGAGCACCCCTAGGGGACAGCTGGGAGGCTCCTTCCTCGGGCCAGCCCTACCTAGCCGGCATAGCTCCATTTGGCAGACCCAGAGCCTGAGACTCCAGGTGGCAGAGTGACCTCCCCACCCAAAATGCTGGGACCCCGAGCAAGGATTTGACCTGGGCCCAGGTGACTCCAGAGCCCAGCATGTTCTGAACTGCCCCGTGAGGCCACCGAGGGCCACTCATTTTCTGACCCAAGGAGGCCTCAGTGTCTGGGCAGCAGGACTCAAATCCTGTTCACAGGGCCACAGCAGAGGCAGCCACATACATGGCCAGTCACCCAGGCAAGAGGACACTCCTGTCCACTCCAGATTCTCCCTCCCCTACTCACTATGGGGAGGGTTCCGTGACCTCATATTCAGACTCAGCCAGAGGGCAGGGCTTGGCTGGGAGGGGGGCTGATGGCTCTGAGTCCAGCAGTGGAGACCCGTCCGCCCTCTGCAGTGCCCAGACCCCCGGTCCCCTCCTAGGGGCTCCACGTGGCAGTCTGTGTTCCTAGGAAGGGCCCGTCAGAAGGCTGCCTGTCGGGCAGTGCCAGGCTGGCCCACGAGGGCATTTCTCTGTTCCTCCCGCCCCTCCTCTCCCCAGAGGAGGACAGTGAGGTGACCTGGCAGCCAGGGAAATCCTGCATCCCCGCCACTTCCCTCTGCTCCCGCGGTCCTTGCCTGTCCTGGGGGTCTCTTTCTGGGCCCTTGGCTGGGAAGGAAACAAGTACATCTTCACCCCATGGATGCCCAGCAGGCCCTCGGCACCGGGCCGTGACGCCTGATGGGCAGAAGACTTGCAGCCAGCGCACTCTCCCCTGTCCCCTCCCAGTCCTCTGCAGACTCGGGGGGCCCACCTCAAGGACCCAGCCCGCTCCCCCGTGGTCCCTCCACCTTCCACCATCCTCCCTCCCTGCAGCCAAGATAAATGAGTGCCAGGAGCCCAAGGCTGCGCCTTCTAAGTCCAGCCACCAGCATACTGTGGCGGGGACCTGGCCTCCCTGTCCCACCCTGCAGGCTCCTGAGGGCTGGCAGGGGTGCACGAGGAGGTCAGAGGGCGTGAGGGGGACGTGGACCGCAGGCGGCCTGTTCCTCCTGACCCAGGATGGTGTAAGCACCGAATGTGGCAACATTGTGGTTTGTGACTGGGCAGCTGGGCTGCGCCACCACCCGGGGTGACAGGGTGTAGGAGGAGCCCTCAGGCGGGCTGCAGGCGCGGGCAGCGTGCCTGGGCTCAACACCTGCACCCCACCCTCAGCTCCCGGCTGAGGCACGCTGGGATCATGAGCACAGTGATGCTGTCCACAAGCAAACGGATCGATCATTCATTCATTCTTCACTTGACCCACATTTTTCAAACGCCTACTCTAATCCGTGATGCTGGGCTCTGGACAGCAGAACTGCCTGAGCAGAGAGAGGGGATCTCCCTTCCCATCCCAGCGTAGAGGTTTCCAGAAAGGTGTGAGGCTGTGTAGCACTGTGTCACCAGCCCAGCCCCTTCCGCTGCAACCAAGAGCTACCTTTGGTCTCGGCAGGCCAAGAGCTGAGCGGCCCCATCAACCAGGCCCTGCTCAAGGCCACACTGTGACAGTGTCAGTGTCTGTGGCCAGGCCAGCCTCAGAGCTCAGGCCAGACTGGGGGCCTTGTGGTCCCCGGGTGAGAAACGTCGGTGGCTGGTTTCGGGCACCCTCGGCCCACCTTGCCTGCCTTTTAGGCCTCCGTTACTGGAGTGTGTTTATTCACTCATTGATTCAGCAAGCGTTCGCCAGGCACGTCTCAGGTGCCGGCCTCCCTCCCGGCAGTTCCCAGGCCGATGGAGAACAAAGGCAGAGGGTAGCTGGCGAGGGGTGCTGGGGGCGCAGGAGGCTGAGGGACACTGTGGGCCTGGCTCTGTCCAGAGCTCTGGGGAGGCTTCCACCGCTGTTGCTCTTGAAGCGCAGCTGGAGTCCCCAGGTGGGAGAGGCGAGGGAGGCACAGCCTGGTGCCTGGAAGGAGCAGGGCATCCAAGGAGCTTTTATCTCCAAGGTGGGGAGGGCTCTGGCATTTGTGGCACCCCCCCCACAAAAGCCCCCAGAGTCCTTGAGGCCTGCCAGACTCTTCCATGCCCTGGAACCCACTCCGCTTTGTCCTGTACCAGCCTGCCAGACTCTGCCTGCCCACCTGCCCTAGACGGCCCCTCCCCAAACACCCCGGTGTCTCCCGCTCCCACGATGCACAGGGTGCCTCACCAGGGGCCGGTGCTCATCCCCCGTGGTGCTGGCAGTACCCAGCTTGGCCCATGCCCCTGTCCTCGTGGACAACCAAGATCTAGCATATGCCAGCCCATGGGACAGCCTCCCATGCCCCAGCTCTCTTCCCAGCTGTACTGGCCGGTCCACTTTACAAGTAAAGAAACTGAGGCTCAGGGAGGACAGGAACTGAGTCCTCTGCCTTCCTGGTCCTTTGCCGCATGTTAGCTTTCCCCGTAGCACTTAGCAGTGTGTCCCACTGCATAATTCATCTGCTTGATCAGGGACTCCCCTGGAATGTGACAAACCCCACCCCCGAACGCAGAGTCTCCTCCCTGGTGTGCCCCCAGTCCCGAGCACCGGCCAGGCACCTCATCGGTGCTCCCTAAGTAGTGGCCGGTGAAGCCTGGGCTCTGCCCCGTCCCAGCGTGGAGGAGAAGCCCCGGCGCTTTGGAAGCGTGGGGGGCAGCAAAGGCAGGAGAGGCGGCCGCGCCCCTGGCTGTGTTGGCAGCGGGCCGCCCGGCTTTCGACAGCCCCCTTCATGCCGTTACTTGTGGTTGAGTCCCTGGCACCGGTGCCAAGAAGAGTCAAGCAGCCTGCCAGCCTTCCAGGAGGCTGTCTTCACAGGAGATGGCAGCTAGAGCGAAACCAGCCTTTCCCGTTCCAGGAGACGGTGGCACTTGGAAAGCAGGACCCCACTCCCACCCCCCAGTGTCTGTGTGGCCCCGCACACCAGGCAGGCAGGGACACCAGAGTCCCTCATCCTGTACCCCCCTCCCCCGACCAATGGCAGGACCACCCACGGCACAGACCACCCCGGCCGGCCCACCTCAGCCCCTGCAGGCAGCCTCCATGCCACCGTGGCGAGGCCAGGCGAGCGTCGTGTGGAGGGAAGGGAGAAGCAGGAGGCTGGACCGTGTGAAGTTGCTGCTGTCACAGGTCAGGGACGGTAAAGCAGTGGTCATTTCATGCGGTTCAAGGCCTAGGGCTCTATGCAGGGTGGATTGGGTACAGCCACCTTTGACATCCCGCGGCAGACCGGAAGTGCACCGCCTCCTGGGACCAGGCGGGGACCTCCAGGGAGGGAGACAGGGAAACCGAGTCCAGTGCTCAAGAGCTGTGCACGTGGGGTCCTTCCGGTGCAGCACTCTGTGGCTCCGGCGGGGCCTCTGCAGCCATGGCTTCGGAGCCCCAGCCCCTGAGACAGGCGGCGCCACTCACCCACCAGGCACAGCAGTCACGGAGCTGAGGCCGAGACCAGCGAGCCCTTGGAAAGATTCCGTTTCTTTTAAAGTCCTGCCGCAGCCTGCCCTGGCTGAGTTCCCTTGGCTTTGCCTTTCTGAGTAACAGGCAGGGAAGAGGGGTTTTCCGCCTTTGGAAGCCCTGGCCCCAGGGTCTTCTCTCTGCTCTGGGGACCCCGGGCCCCTCTGGCTGCCGGCACTGCCCGCCTGGTCACCCCTAAGCTTTATGCTGGTGTGGGAGACCCTCAAAGCAGCAAGCGATGACAGATCATGGGACACCCAGCTGGCTCCCACCACCCCTTGGTTTGCTCAGCCTAGAACTTTCTGTGGCCACTGACCCCCTCTCCAATCTTTAGGCCTCTCCTCTTAGCTCCTGCCCTGGAGGCTCCTCTCTGTGTCACCCTCAGCCTCCCAGGCCCCGGGGACAGGACTCTTGCCAGCTGTGCCCCCAGCCGCCCTGGCATTGCAGCCAGACACACTTGTGGGCCTGTGACCTGCCCCAGACCCCACTAGGGCCTTTCAGTGACTCTCCTGCCTGAGCTCAGGTCCTTCCGCAGCCCCCTGCCTGCCTTCCCCGCGCAGAGCCAACTTGGTTTTCCTCTTCGGTTTTTAGCCCTCATCATATGCCTGCTGTTAGGCCGGAATGTCTCTTAGTGCTTTTTGGTGTCGCCCTCGACCCCAAGAGCCCACCTGGCTGTCATCATGCCCCTCCAACTGCCGTGTCTCCCTGGCGTGCCCAGGCGGAGAATGGCCGTACGTGTCCCAGCAGCCCCCTGGCCTGGCCTGCGAGGGGCAGTGCAAGGGAAGGGGGTGGACTTAGGCAGGGGGTCCCAAAAGGCCTGGGTGCCCCCTTGCCCCCATCACTCCGCCTCCCTCCCTGGCATCAAGCTGGGAGTCCAGGTTCCAGCTCCTATTGGTCCAGGGGGCAATGGCCTTAGAGGCACCCAGACTACCCCATGGCAAAGCAGCCGGTACCTGGCAGGGGTTGGAGGAGGGGGCGGTTGTTTCCCTCCCAATTTCACTTGTGTCTCCAGCCCATATGTCCTACTCAGGGTTACGGAGGAAAGAGTAGCCAGACACCTAGCCCAGGATGGCAGAGGAAACACACTCTTGCTCCGCTGGCTGCTTTGTCTTGAGTCCTTCTTCTCCCAGGTCTCCCACCCTGTGTGGGCTTGTGGCCAAATGAACCCAAAGTCAGGAAACCCAGAGTCCAGTCCCAGCCTGCTGCTGGCTGTGCAGCATTGGGCAAGTCACTGCCTCTCTCTGTGCCTGCGTTTCCATGTCTATAAAATTGGGGGTAATGTCACCCATGCTTGCTGTGCCACACAAGACTGGAGGTAATAAATGCAGAGCCTGGCCCACCGGATGGAGCCAGTGCAGCTGTGTCTGGTTCTCAAGAGGAGAATCAGTAGCCACCTGCTTCTCCAGCAGCTCAGCCCAGCCCCTCACCCGGCTGCAGGCTGCAGCAGAAACGGGCCTCCCTGCTCTGGCCCCGGCCAGCGCTGTGCATTCAGCCTGGAGCCTCCATCTCCCTGGTGCCAACCACCACCTTCCTCCCATTCCAGCTCTTCCTGCTCCCCTGCTCCAAGACCCAGCTTGGTGACTCCTTCCTGCAGCCTTGGGACAATGGTTTGTGTTCGCCTCTGCCTGCTTACATTGGTTTCGCCTACTCTTTCTTGGAGCATCAGTCTCCTCCACTCCACTTGCTCTTCTGTTCAGCCACTTGCTCGTGGTCCGTTTTCAGGAGTCATGCTGCAAGTTCTGTGTCACTGTACAAGGTGATGTGAGTTTGTGGGCCGTATTAGTTTCCTATTGCTGCTGTAACAAATTTCATAAACCAAGTGGTTTAAACCAACAGAAATATTTTCTCTTATTCTGGAGTGCAGAAGCCAAAAATGAGTCTCACCGGGCTAAAGTCAAGGTGTCACCAGGGCTGGTCCTTCGGGATGCTCCAGGAAAGAATCCATTCATCGCCTGTTCCAGCTCCTGCTAGTTGCTGGCATCCCTTGGCTTGTGGCCACACCACTGCAGTCTCTGTCTTTGTGGTCCCATCACCTTCTCCTCTGTTCTTGTAGTCAGATCTCCCTCTGCCTCCATCTTATAAGGGCACTTTGATTCCATTTAGGGCCCACCCAGATAATCCAGGATAATGTATCCCTCTCCATATCTTTAACCTAATTGCATCTGCAGAGACCCTTTGCCATATAAAGGAACATTCACAAGTCACAGGGATCAGGGCCTGATACCTTTGAGGGCCATTATTCAGCCTACCACAGTGGACGGAATAATGACCTTTTATTTTTAATTGTATATGCTAATTAATTATTTATGTATTTTTAGTTCACCTTTCTATATAGTAAATGAGCTGGTTTTCTACTTAGGGTATTGAGGTAAAGTTTTTCTAAGTATTAGTAATTTTTTTAAGTAAAAAGGGCAAGTCGTTTTAAAGAGAAATGTTAAGTGCATAACAGTGTGGGTGGAACTGAGCTATCCGGCATGGGGAAGGGAGGGTCTGGGGAACCCTGGGGGCTCCTCTGAGGCCCTCTGAGTCCAGAGCATCTTAAGCATAAGGCTGGGTCTTTCCCACCTGCGCCTAACCCACTCTCCTGCCCCCTTCCCCGGCAGCTCACCATCATCTTCAAGAACTTCCAGGAGTGCGTGGACCAGAAGGTGTACCAGGCAGAGATGGATGAGCTCCCAGCCGCCTTCGCCGACGGCTCTAAGAACGGTGGGGACAAGCACGGGGCCAACAGCCTGAAGATCACCGAGAAGGTGTCGGGCCAGCACGTGGAGATCCAGGCCAAGTACATCGGCACCACCATCGTGGTGCGCCAGGTGGGCCGCTACCTGACCTTCGCGGTCCGCATGCCCGAGGAGGTGGTCAACGCCGTGGAGGACCGGGACAGCCAGGGCCTCTACCTCTGCCTGCGGGGTTGCCCCCTCAACCAGCAGATCGACTTCCAGGCCTTCCGCACCAACGCCGAAGGCCCTGGCACCCGCAGGCCAGCAGCCGCCAGCCCCTCGCCCACGGCCCCTGAGACCTTCCCGTACGAGACGGCCGCGGCCAAGTGCAAGGAGAAGCTGCCCGTGGAGGACCTGTACTACCAGGCCTGCGTCTTCGACCTCCTCACCACGGGCGACGTGAACTTCACGCTGGCGGCCTACTACGCCTTGGAGGACGTCAAGATGCTGCACTCCAACAAGGACAGACTGCATCTGTATGAGAGGACTCGGGAGCTGCCGGGCGGGGTGGCCGCGGCGGGGCTGCCCCTGGGCCCCCAGCCCCTCCTGGGCACCCTGGTGCCGCTGCTCACCCTGCTCCCTGTGTTCTGGTAGGCGGCTGCCGCGGAGGATGTGGAGGGAGGCGTGAGCTCTGTCCCCAGCCTCCGGGCGGGCTCCTGCCCTTTGGCTTCTCTCTGGGGCCCGCCAACAGGGTGCGGATCGCCCGACGTTTTCTCTGTGGCCCAGCAGTCTCTGCAGCGCCCAGGAGCGGAGGCAGGAGTGGCCTCAGGGACTGTCCCCTCAGCCGCCTTGGGCTGTCTGCTGGCAAAGACTCGGGGCACGGGCCCTCCCTCTCCCTAGTGCACGTGACAAAGTTGTGGTGACTGGTGCTGTGATGTCTGTGACAGTAGAGCTGTGTGAGAGGGGGAGCAGCTCCCCTCGCCCCGCCCCCGCAGTGTGAATGTGCAAACAGCCCCTCAGGCTGAACCCCTCCCCCCCGCCCCACCCCGCACCTCCCCAGAGAGACACTGGGACCCGTCTGAGTCAGCTCCTTCCACGCCCTTGCAATGCACTGAAACAGGCCCGGCTGACTGCTGCTCGCTGATTCCTGGGGAACCTGTGCCCGCCACACGCACACACACACTCCCACACGCGCATCCTCGCACACACTAAGCCAGCGGACGCCCTGACACGGCCTCCTTAAGGGCGGGACACACCCAGGGCACGCCCGGCATCTTCAGCAAATTGGTGCAACCTTCTGGCCAATAGATGGCGCCCTTCTGGCGCCTTCTCCCCCGTGGGCCCCCGTGGGCACGAGTTCAGGCACCTGCTGGGATGCCCTCCTCTGGCTCTGCACCCCGCTCCTTCCCCACTGCACTTAGAAAGTCGGAGTGCTTGTTCTAAAGGTCTGACAGAGAAGAGATCCCTTGACTTCTGTTCCTTCCCCTCCAGCAGATGTAAGAGCCCTCGGGCAGGGGACCCTGGGCCCCAGGGCGTGGACAGGAGAGCCGGTGGATAGGGCCAGCTGGCCTGCCCTCATCCTCCGCCTTCTCCTCACCACCCCGCAGCCCGCCCATGCCTGGATTCTGGGGGGAGGAGCAGGGTCGTAGAAGGCCTCTCAGTGCCAGCACCCCTGGCAGGGTCTCCTTCCTCTAGTCCCTTCCCTAAGCGCGGTGGCCACAGCCAGGAGAGACTTGCCGCTGGGGGCCCTGGCTCCCGCCTCGCTCAGCCCAGCGTGCCTGTCAGAGGAGCCCAGAACAGTCCTGCCTCTGCTGCTGTTCCAGAGACCCCAGGGGCCGGCGCGGGGCTGGGCTGCACTCCCGGAGGTACAGCCAGGCCCCCAGGGCGTCCCGCCGGCAGCCCCACACCGCCCCCACCCGTCAGCATCCGCGGCAGCCCCTCTGCTGTTCCCCAGGGACCTCTCATACACTGGCCAGGAGGCTGCGGGACGTGTGTCTCCCCCTCCCCCCACGAGGTCCTTCTCCCTCTGCCAGAACCGCGGGGCGGTGGGAGGGGGCTCGCCCCGCCCTCCCTCTCCCTGCTGGTTTTTAGATGGTCCCTATGTCGGAAGTAAAAAGTGAAGCACTTTATTTTGGTTGTGTTTGATCACGTTCTGCTTGGAAGTGGGGACCCCTCACTTCGTCCATGTGTCTGCGACCTGTGTGGAGTGTCACCGCGTGTACATACTGTAAATTATTTATTAATGGCTAAATGCAAGTAAAGTTTGTTTTTTTTGTTTTGTTATTTTCTTTTAGACATCATGTTGGAGTTTGCTTTGCAAAGAGACTTTGGTTCCCTTGGCGGGGAGTGTTGACTTTGGGGTGGGTGTCCCCACAGCGTGTGTGTGCGTACGCGTGTGTGCAAGTGTTGCGGGTTCGTGTGGAAGACGCGGCAGTTTCACAACCGCAGCCGGTTGCTTCTGTGAAATTACTTTTCCTCCTCTCGATGAGCTGTCTTTGGAGCTTGGCAGGTCCAGGTTGTCTTGTTCTGGTGACACTGGAACACGGTCATGGAGACAGGTGACCACATGGTGGGGGTACGCAACCTCTGCGGCGAGGTGGGGTGGGCTGGCCCGGAGATCTAGGACCACCCCACCTCAGCCACCCCCACCAGTCTGGGCAGAGTGAAGGCGCTGCAGAGGGGCCGCTGTCCACTGCTGGCTGTGGTCACGCTGCGTCCCCAGAAACTATCCGTGAGCCAGAAATGAATTCATGCCCATTTTACAGATGAAACAGTCACAGTGAGAGGAATTGACTTGCCTAGGGGTCTTCAGCAAGGGTCAGGCCAAGATGTACACCTAAGTCTGTTTTGCCCCGAAGTCCCTGCACTTAGCACTAAATGTCATGAGGCAGCACATGGCCGAGGCAGCACATGGCCCTGGCAGCACAGTTAAGTCAGCTGCATCCTGGCTTCACCACCTAAGCTGTGTGGGCTCGGGTAAGTCACTTAACCTCTCTGAACCTCCATTCTGTTCTCTGGAACTTGGGGAGTGCCTACCCCATAGGGTTGTTTGGAGATGCCAGAGTTCACTTCTGTGAGTTACTCGGGTAAGGGCCTGGCGCATGGTGCTTGTCCAGTGCGGGCGGGGAGGAGGGTGTTAGCCCAAAGCAAGAGTGATTGGGTGGTTGGGGAAAGAAGAGGGCCATGCAGACCCCGGAAGCCTAGCAGGGAGGTAGCCAGGGGAGGCTTCCAAAATGTGAGCATTTACACTAATCCCAGGCAAACAGGAAGGCAGGAGACACGGAGGGAAAACTTTCTAAAGTCCCACACTTACAGAGGAACCGGGAGTCTGATTTGGAAGGACCAGGCTGGAAAGGACAAAACACACCCACACATCTTACCTAGTGGCCAGAGCTGTGGCTATAGATAGGCCCTCACCCTCAGCGGGAAGTGGGTGGAAAGAAAGAACTCCAGAGAAGCAGCGCAGAGAAGCAGCACTGTTGGCGCTGCGCTGGTGGAGAGGACGGTTTACTGAGAAGCCGGGGCACAGCAGGGAAAAAAAAGTCCTTTACCATCAGATGAAAATGTTAAACGGCACTTGCCAGAAAATATTCTTGGTTTGGAATTTTTTCAGGACCCTAAATTTAACTGGCTGGAATTCTGTTCTGAGTATCATGCTACTAGTTGCTTTCATGAACATGGAAATTTGCATTTCATCCTGAATATGCAACACAGCATCTTGAGCTAAAAGATCTGCAGGAAGTGGCTTGGTGTTGCGGGTCAGGCACCGCCAGCTCTGTAGAGCCAGACGGCCTGCAGGTAGGTGGGTCAACACGTGGAGGTGGCAGCCTCTCCCGCCCTCCCGCTCCGTCCCAACCTCCTGGTACGTGGTGAGAACTCTGGAGTTCTGCTGGCAAACCAGAATTTGTAAGGATAGAAGACAGGAGAGAACGAGCTGTTAAAACTCACTGATGAGAGTCAATCCTAATAAAGGAGCAGACTGTGGGGTGAAGATAATGACCAGAAAGCTCGGGCAGAGACGCACATCAGAGCCAGGCGGGAGTCGAGTTCATCGGAGTCCCGCCAGCCAGCGGCGGGGCGCGGAGGCGGGTGGCACCTGGGCTCAGGCTTCAGGCAGACTTGGCGTCAGAACTGGCTCTGCCCACCGCTAGCTGTGTGGTCTCCCTTGGATTTCTTGAGCCTTGGATTCCTTATTTGTAAAATGGAATTATGTGTGCCCAGCCTCCCGAGGTCATTATGGAAGTTCCAATGAGCAAAGGCTCATAAACTGCCTGCACGTGGCCCTGGCGCAGCGTGGAGAGGCTGCCGTTCTCTGCAATCGTATGGTTGTATTTGTCTGTTCGATGACTCCATTTGTGTGTACCCAGTATGCTGGGGAAATACAGCAGTGACCCAAACAGACCACCTCACATTCTGTCTGGGGAGACAAGTCAGTAAACAATGGTTATGAAACCCTATGTCCCATGGTGACAACCACCAAGAGAAGAAACGGGAAGTGGCTCAAAGGTTCTGAGAGAGACATACCTTCGATTGGGGGCGGGGAGGGACATTCACCTTTGCTAACATCAGGGGACCCTTTGACAAGCTCACCTGCATGAATTTGGGGAGCAAAGTCGTGCAAAGAGCTGGGGAGAACAGCAGGGAAAACAGCACCACAGCACCAGTGCAGCAGCAGCCTGCAGGGGGAGTTTTAGGGACAGCGAGAAACCAACGTTACTGGACAGCAGCGAGTGGACTGATGGGCCCACGCTGAGGCCACAGTGTGGCCAGGGCATGCAGGCCCCTTCGGTGGGGGAGGACACGACGTTTTAGTCCAGTTGTCAGAGGAAGCCATTAGTGAGCTCTGAGCGAGAGAAGGATGTGTCTGACTTGGGTCTTAAAGGACCCATTCCAGCTGCTCTTGGGGACCGTCAGGGGGGACAGGGGAAGTCAGGGGCTCCTGCACAAGGCCAGTCCGAGTCACTGGCAGTGCAGAGTGACACGAAATCATGGGCTTTGGGGTTTAATAGGAAGGTGGAGCTGACAGGGTTTGGGGAGAGAGAGAGCTTGAGAGGAGACCACAGTGTCCCCTCCAGACGTGGGTCTGGGCACCTGGGGAAACAGCGGTGCCACGTACTAACACCAGCAAGAATGCGGGAAGAGCAGGGACACTGAATTCAAAATTTGACTTTCAGACACATTAGAAAAAGCATATGTAGCTTGTTTTAAATTTTTTAATTTAAGTAAGTGATGTAAACCTCCCAGAACAAATTTTTAGGGAGGACAGTGCTCGTGGAATAAACTTCCGAAATAAAGGGAAGTGTGTTACTTCCAGTTGAACGAGCCGCTTGCACGGCCGAGGCTGGTAGGGAGACTGGCTTCTCCCGCGGTCCATCAGGAGTCGGAGACCCCTGAGGGCCGCGTTCCAGGGGAGACTCTCAGGAACTCGAGGCTCGGGTGCCCTGGGAGAAGGACAGCGGGTTCGCGAAGGCCGGCCTCCACAGCGTGCACCCGAGTGCTGATCCTGACGAGGAAAACAGTTGGTAACACTTAAACAAGAAATTAACAGAGCAGCAGGGACACCTGGGAGGTGAATGTGGCGGTTCTGCTGCAGCAGTGCTCGGAGCTGCCGCAGGAGGTGATTCTATTAATAAGAGACCCGTCCCCTCCCCCCTTCTCATCCCGCCAGTTCCTGCCGCAGGCACGGGATTCATTGTTCTGGCCAGCTTCCACGGGGCGGCTCCTGCGTGCCAGGCCATCCCTGCCCCAGCTCACTCCAGGCTGGCCCCTGAGAGCTGCAGAGAGGACGTCGTGAAGGAATGGGCCACCCTGTCCCCTCACACGCCCGAGTCCCCCAGCAGACAAGACACTCAAGGGCAGGGTGTTCACCTGCTTGTTCACTGTCCTTTTCCCTGCGCTAATCTCTTAGGTATGGTCCAGAAATCGCATCTTCTCAATCTGATTGGCCTTACTTGTCAAACTCCTGAAACGGCAGAAGGAAGCTTGGTGCTCTGGCCAGGGCCAATGGGAAGAGTCCCACCCTAACCTAATTCCATGGAGAGTCCCATTGTCTCCTGGGAAACCATTCCCTGTTGAATCTGCAGAGCCAAGGGCCCAACACCTGTTTCCAACAGCTTTCCTTAGCTACCTTTCCCATCCTGAAAGGCTTTTCAACACTACCATTTCATCTTTCCCTGCTTAAAATGTGCCAGAACCCCCAAGAGAGAGGAACAGAAACCTACAGCCTTAGAAAGTCCTAGCAAAATGAATTAAGAGACGGCTCCAGGCAGCCTGTGTGCAAGACACGGTCATGGTGGCAGGGGTGTTTTTGGGATGAGGGATGCCGTCCCAGGCTGCCCCGATCCCTGGGGCCAAGGCGGGCATGTCACCAAGCATCGCCTGTCCTTGCCCAGGGTGACTCTGGGACGGCATGTGGGTTCTTCCACATTGAGCTCAAACCTGCTGCCTTTTCTCTCCTCCGCAGGAACTGGAGCTCTCTCCAGGCCAGTTAATCAAAGCAAAAAGTATCTAGCCAGGAAGATCTGCTCAGGGAAAAACAAAGGTGTGTTTGGAAACTGTCTGGGAAATTGGTCACTCCGGGCTCCATTCGTGCAACGAGGCCAGCATCAGCTGTTACGGGGAAGAGGCCTGTGGCAGTTCATTACCGTGGGTGAGCTGGCTCGGGGCGTGCGGGGACGATGCTGAGAGCAGGGCTCTAAAGGGCTTGAGAGGGTTGGAAATTGGGGGAGCGGTAGTCCCCAAAGCACCCCCTCCAGGAAACAATACAGGAGCTTGGTCCACTGGACCGGCCCCGCCCTGCCCGAGGCCAAGCCCTGGCCTGGGGGGAGTGACCTTGAGTTTGGGGGACCTGGATGGCCAGGGTTGCAGTGGCGTGGGCAAGGGGACACCTGGGCAGAGGGAAAGGCCCAGGCTCCGGGTCCGCACCCGACCAGGACCCCAGCCCTGTCACCTACTAGCCGCCTGTAACTGTCCTCAGGCTCAGCTGTCTGCACCATGAGGGAACAATGACAGCACCTCCCTCTCGTGGTCGTCCTGGAGACAAAACATGACAAGTGTGGCACAGCAGCGGCCCGCACTGAGCTCTCCACAGCTGGCAACTATTCTCTCCATGGCCCCTGCTACCCCCAACCCCGCCCTCGAGGGCACCGTTCCTCTGACTCGGCCACTTCCTGCCCATCACCCACCGCGGGGAAGGCTCCAGTCCACGCGCAGCACACCAGCCGCCACCTTTGCTGTCCTCTGGCCACCGCTTCTACCTCCTCGAGAAACAGAAACGAGGCCCTGCATTTGAACCTGCCTCGAGTCGTGCAATTGCTTTGACAAAGTTCACAAAACCCCTAGAATGCAAATGACGTTGCCCTGGTTTCTAGATGGACAGATGGAAGAAAAGCCAACTAACCTGCTTCTAAGGCTACAAGGGTCTTAGGGATAGGAGAGCGCCAGCCCACCCACCTCTCACTGCACCCACCTGCCGCTCTCTTGAGGGGACAGGGCCAATCCAGGGCTCTGGCTCTGGGGTGAGCGGGGCCGGAAGCCCAGGCAGGCTCCATCAGAGGAGCTCGGTGAGCAGGGCCCCTGGGTGGCCCTCCCTCCGGTCAAGGCTGGGGCCGGGGCTCCTCTCCCCAGGGCAAGCAGGACAAATGCAGCCACCTGCCTTCTTGAGCGGACACGTCCTCCTCTTGGCTTCCTCGCGGTCTGAGATTAATGCCTTAAGGCAAGTGCCCAGAGCCGCGGATTGTGTTGTTTATGCACAAGGAGAGTCTTTCCTCCCTTCCTGACCTCTGGTGGTGAGGAGTAACCAGTGCGTGACAACAACAATAAGCAAGTCACACACGTGGTTACACATGTAACAACCTGTACGTGGGCAACAACAGTTACATGTGTAACAATACACGAGTCACATGCACATGGGGGAGGGGCCCTCAGGTGAAAAGCCAAGCAGGGAGGCGATGGGAGGCGGCAGAGGGCGTGAGGGGGCAGAGGCACAAGGGGGCAGAGGGAACTGGCTCTCTGGCCTGGACCGCGAGCCGCAGGCTGTGTCTGAGCCTCATTCTCCTCAGCTACAAACTGGGAACAGGACGAGGACTCAGTCACTGGGCAGCTGGGAGAACTAAATAAGATGACTCCAGGACAGAGGGACTCGGGGACCGCGGGAGAAGCGCTGACTGAGGCGGTGGCATGGCGCAGCTGGGCTGGAATGTGAGTTCTGACGAGGATCCCCTCCTTGAGCAAACTCTGCAGCCTCCCCTGAACTCGGGGAGGCCAGGCCTCGACTTTTGGAGGTCCGGGTTTGCCTCTGTATTGTCCAGTTTCAGCAAGAATCCTGCTCAATTGGTCTCGCCAGAGCCCCCCTTCCTCCGCACCTGCCGGTCCTCCCTGTCTGACTGCGCTCTTCCTCCTCCTCCCTGCCCCGGCCTGCCTTCAGCAAGCGTCCTGTCAGGTCGGTTTAGCCCGAGTCCCCTCAGCCTGATGTCCCCTCTTAGGAATTTCCCATCCGCTGACGCCCCTGCTCCTCGGCTAGAAATGCCCACCTGACCGTGCTGTGTTCAGACCGGCCCTCCGCTCTCCCTCCCTGCCAGGCCCCTGGCAGTGGCCCTGAGCCTATCGCACGTCCCCCTTAAATAAATTCTTCCTGACAAGTTCTGCCGCTCCCGGCTGTGCGACTCGAGGCAAGTTCCCTGACGCCTCAGGATCCTCAACGGAACATGGCGTAAGTCCCACCTCATGGTATTATCGTGAGGACTAAATGTAAAAATACAATAAAGCGACAGGCCCAGAACCCGGCACCTGTCACAGAGGCCACCTCGCCTCCCGCAGGCCCAGGCCACAGCCAGCCAGGGGTTCCCAAACAGGCATAACATACAGGCCCGTCTAGGGGCCGATATTTCTCCAGGGCTGATTCGAGTTCATTTCATTATTCGTGAGGCTAGGTATAAATTCTTTGTAATTATCGCTCTTTTCAACTACAAAATCAAGAAACATTTACTAAGTTAGCCTAAACAAAACTACAAAATCAATAAAACCCAGATGAACAGCATTAACGGAAGCGATGGATGATGTTTTACAAACACAAAATGGGCCCCTCCCGTGTGGGGAAGGAGAGCTTCCCAGCAGTGACTTGGTTCCCCTCTGCTTGCCGCTCTGAGGCCCTCTGACACCTGTCAGCATGCGTCCCTTGGGCCACTCTCAGCCGGCTGCAGCGAGGGCCCTGGGTGTCTGCGCTGGGCCTCAGGTCCCTCCTGAGCAAGCCCCCTGGTCTCTCCACTCTGCTGCTGCCGCTCAGACCTTTCCACCTCCGTAGCCGGCCCGTACAGGGAGCCCCGGGCCAGAGCCGTGTGCCCCGGCACGGCCACCGCCGGCTCAGGAATACTGAAATCACACCGGGGTGGTTAGCAAACTGTCCTTATCGGCGATTTGCCCCAAGCCACCAAAGCCCCATCAGCCTTCCAGCCCAGCTCCCCGAAGGTCCCCTGGTCCTTCTCCCAGTCCAGCAGGTAAAGGGCTAACACGGGGCACAGCAGGGAGTCTCAGGAAGCTGCTGCACCCGCCCCCAATCTGGCTCCCAGCTGCTTTAAATATCCCCCCCTCCCCGTCTACGAGGCCTGGGTAGGAGGGGCCTGAAGTCTGGCTGCGCCCCCAGCCTGCCCGGCCCCCAGGGACTTCCTCGCTCTCTTCCCCAGGCCCCCTCTCCGGGCCCTCCTCTCTAGGCACCTCACAAGGGAGGGCTCCAAGCCCAGCAGCTGCTCCCAAGGCCACTGTCCAGCCAGGGACCAGGACACCCAAGGGTGAGAAACGAGCCTAGTGGACTTGCACTGCGTTCACCTGTGGACACCTTCCCAGCACCCCCAGGCCTGTGGGGGCAGGAGTCAGAGCTGGAGACGACTATGGCCCGTCCCGTGGGAGCCCCGGTCAGGTGGCGGGAGCACCAGCGTGAGGCAGGAGCTCTGATGGCGTCTGGGCTGGGAAAGGGACTGACAGGAATGGGGGCGGGAAGAGCAGGGCCAGAGGAGGCCGTGCTGGAGTTGAATCTTGAAGATGACCAGGTGTCCAGCAGGCAGCGGAGGTGCTGGAGGAGAGGAGGAGGGACAGCAGCCTAGAGGCAGGGCTCATCTCAAATGATGGCGAGAACAACCTGGGCTGGCTACAAGTGAGAGGGTTCGGGAAGGAAGGAGTAGGTTCCCGCGGCTAGAAGGGGCAGATTGCAGCGAGCCCCAGACCCAAAACAGGGTGCTTAGACCTTAAGGTGAGGGTGATGCCAGGGGCCTCGTGGCTCAGAATGGTCCCTCCGGCTGCCACCCGGAGGTGGGAGGGAGGAGAGGCTGGGCCTCCCTGAGCATTGCTGGAAGTGAGGGGGAGGAGGCTGGCCCTGGCCGCAGAGGCTGGTGAGGCTGCCTCTGCCTGCAGCCTCTACCCATTTTCCGCCTCATCCCCCGTCACACTGGCTGGGGGGACAAGGCATCTCCATGTCTCCTGGGTGCGGAGGGGGCTCTGCCGCAGGTCTGCAGCCAAGGGGAGCGGCCCACCGGGGCAGGGGCGGGACCACGGGGCCTCCGCCTGGGTTGGGTATAGGTCTTGGCCGCCCAGTGGGCTGTTTGTGGGAACCTGCTGCCCTCTGCAGGAAAGTTCTAGAACCACATCCGTTCAGGGCCCTCGGTCTCAGCTTCAGAGAATGGGAGCTGATGCCAAAACACAGCCCAGGCCCCATCTGGGGTGGCAGGAGAGGTCTCCAAGTAGCGGCTCACCAGTGCCTCAGGGTGGCCCAACGTCATCCTCTGATGACAGGCACCAAGTCCATCTGATGTGCCACCCTGGGGACCTCATTCATGCTGCCACAGCCTGGTGAAGGGCTATCAGTATCTGTATTTTGCAGTTAAGGCTTGCCTGAGAACACAGCTGGCACGGGGCAGTGCTAGGGCTCTCGCACCCTCGCGCGCTGGTCCACACTCCTTCCCTGGCCCCCAGCCCCCTCACCACCGGGCTCGGCTGCGGCACGCTATCCCGTTACACCTGGCTCTTTTCTCCCTTGCATTTTGTCCTCTTACTGTTTGCTTGTCTAGGGTCTGCCCGCTCCCCACCCCAATCAGAGTACTGCCCCAGGAGGGCAGCGGCCTCATCCTTCTGGTTCAACGCGTGGCTCCCCAGCTCCCCAGCAGAGCCAGCCCACGGTAGGGGCTTCAGATCTTAGTCAAGGAAAACCTTCTCTCCCATAACTGCTCCCAGCGGTGTCTCCCCTGAGACTGTGAGCTCCTCCAGATGGTTCCAGTCTCTGCTGGGGGTGAGTCTCCCCGGTTTTGCAGGCGCCCCGGCCAGCTGGGCTCCACAGAGCCGCTCATGTGTCGCAGGCCCTGGAGCGAGGGCTGCCTGCCGATGCTGAGCTGGGCCTGCCCTCCAGCCAGGCAAGCTTTGTCCTTGGTCACCCCCAACCTCTCCAGTGGCCTCTGCTCCGTCCCCTCAACCCCCACCCCCTCCCTAGCCAAGGACTCAACAGCCTCCTTCTGGGCAGTCCTTAGGGTTACAAAACTTTTCCTTGTCCACAGTGCACACTTTCACTTAAAAACCACATTAACCCAAGAGGCTGCCTCCTTCATTTGCAGATGAAGATGCAAAGGCCATCTGCCCAGCTGCACACAGGGCAATGCACCAACTCCTGCCAGCCCCTTCACACCACCCGGCCCTGAAGGCCACCACGGTGCCTGTGGTTGCCAGGACTACGCTTTAGTAACAGCAGCCCCCTCCTGGGTCACGAAGGAAATTAAGATAAAGATAACATGTGTGAACCCTCCATGAGAAGCGGATATTATTCTGCCCATCTTCAAGGTGAGAAGGCTTTAGGCCACGGACTTGTCCACGTTCCCACACAAAGCCAGATAGTTGAGTGGTCAGGACAAAACGAGGCGGCCCGGCCACAGAAATGACCAGGAAATCCCCAAGACATTGAGCCTCGGGGAGGGTCCCGGCAGCAGGAGCAGCCTCCTCAATTAGCAGTGGGGTCTCTGCAGGAGAGAGTTTTTGTTCAGTCCAGCTGCATCTCGCCCCCACTTCACAAAACAGAGCAAATAAGAGGCCGCTGAGCGGTGATGTCCCCCGTGGGATTCCAACCTCCAGGCCTGGTGGAAGGGCTGGTGCAGGGCTTTAGTTAGGACAAAGCCTATGTCAAAGCTGCTCCTGCTCCTTTAAGAGCTACAGGTTGGAATCTGGAGCCCAGACTGGTCTGGCAAACTGCAGGGACCTGGGTTTCCATAAGTGACCTTTCTGTTGGCGCTAAGTGAGCAGGGCTTGCTGTGATGCCAGGCGTGTGAGGCCTGCCAGGGAGGAGGGAGGAGGCAGGAGGCCCTGGGCCTGCCGCTTCCAGTAAAAGGCGGGCATTTTGGCAGCAGGCAGTTTTGAAGCCTCGTTGCTATTGTAAATCATAAGCTGATTATTGCAGCACTTGTTCTTAGTTTCCCCAAGTTGTTCCAGCTGAGTCGTGAGTTACAACACAACCCCGAGTAGAGCTGCTTTATGGGCACCAGGAGCCCTCAGCTCCTCCCCATCTTTCACTCAGGAACTACCTGCACCGAGTCCCAGCCTCCCGCCCTGCACGGGCCAGGGCTGGCGAGGGCCCTGCCTCCACGTTCCCTGGGCAGACAGGGTCACACGAGCTGACCCCTCAGCTCTGAGTGGACACATGGGCTTATTTGGTATCAAGAATTAAGGACCTCACTAACATGTGGCTTTGGTCTCAAAGTTACCGAAGTATTAGTAAAAACCTTTGGGTCTGGGCAGCTTCTCTAACTCCCATTCAGATGGAAATCCCCACCCGCGGCTGTGCCACCCTTCCTGTCTGGGCTGCACCAGAGCTGGGCATGCCCCGGTGCCAGATTGCTAGAGTTAACATTCCTGTCAGTGTTTGCATTATTAAACGCACCCCGCCTCCACCTTGTAACCCAAGTATTAAATTACCCTCCAAGGTACAGCCTGGCAGATGCGGTGTTTGTATTTCCTTCAGGACAGAGGGGTGCCCTTCCAGGTCTCCCAGGATCCTCCCTGGCAGGACTAACACTGGGAAATTAAGGGCGGTCTCGCTCAACTCCCGGGTTCAGCAACTCCAGTGCAGGGCTGTGGGCTATGACCTGGGGATTCCCGGCCAGCGAACTGTCAGCCTCAGCAATGGCCCAGGAATATACGATCATAGAAATCTGTGAATCAATGCCAGGGCCCAACACCACAAATGGTGCTGAGTAGGAGGAAAGCGCGACTTTATAAGGCTCCATTTCACAAGCTGTCAAAAAATCTAGATGTGACCCAGCAACCAACAAGGGAGGGAAACAGGAGGTATCTGCAGCCACGCAGCTCACACCAAAATGCAATGCAACGTGTCAGCCCAATTCTAAAAATTCTCAGTAACACTTTTTAATATACAAGAATCAAAAGTACAGCAGTTTTACAATGTAGGAAAATTTAATACATACTATATAAACAACATTATTTACATCAGAAATCACTAGGACAGTGGCATTTTTCACAAATATAAATTAATTACTGTTTAGTCAACAGGTTTTAAAAGTCCACAATTTTACAATAAAGAAAAACCATCTGTCCCCAGACGAGCGGGGCACAGATGGACTAAGCAGCCTGGACCCTTGGCATGGCCCCCCTCGCCCAGCGTGGCAGCCCTCAGAGGAGCCCGAAGACCGCTGGCACTGAGCTTGGGCCACCGCTCCTGCTGACAAGTGGATTTTGGTCTGTAGGATTTCAGTGTCATCGTGTGAATTCACAAATGAATTGCGTTTGCACCGCGAGGCCTGATGCAACCTTCAGACGCGTCAGGCTCCACGTCCGCAGCGCGGTGTGAGAAGTGCTCGGGTTTCCCTTCGAAGGGCGTAAGGAATGACTGAAGGAGAGCCAGCGAGGACTCCGCTGGGCACCCGTCTGTCCACGCTAGCCTGACTCTGACAGACCGCAGTGACGAGCCTGGGGTTTCGCCTTGTCCTTTCCTAGGGCCAGAGTATCCTGTCAACCCTTGTTCACGTGCACGTTTTAGGTGGTGCTAATTCCCTTCTTCCTCAACCCCTGCTGTTTCTACCGACAGTGAAACCTTTCACAGCCAGGCTCCACGGAATACCAGCCTCGGATTCCTGGGGCAGCTTCTCCCATTCACAAGTGAGAGAATTTCTACCTGTGCAAATTTGTTTTTGATTTAAGCATACAATATTCATACTGATTTAAATCAAAGAGGAAATGCCTTCTTTTTCCCAAGGTACTCTTCAAACCTATTTCTCACCTAAAATAGATGGTTAACGGGGATACTGTAATTTTAGAATCAATGTAACACTGATCTGGCTAATATTGCCTTTTGCTACTGCATATGGCACCAGAAGTCCTAAATGTGAACAAAAGGAAGTGCCTTCTTCCAACTGATGAGACATCTTTGGGAATAATTCATGTCTCCTATCAACAACCTGGGAGAAGCCTGATGAGTATGGAAATGCAGGGCCTCCAGTGACTCCTCCGCCCCCCTCTCACTCCTGGAGGACACACTCCAACCGCCTGCAGGGCCTCATCCCCTTCCCAGCCCACCTCACATCACTCAAGGGCTTGGCAAGCCAACCTCGCCTTCCTCTCCGGCTTGGGCCAGACAAACACAGGATAGTGTCAATATCGTCGGCAAGAAGCTCCATCTGCGGGTTCCTCATCAACGTGTGGCCAAAGTGGAGACACGATTCCCTGCCTTCTCCACTGAGCAGCAGCTGGCCCTCCATGGGAGGACTATGGCCAGGTGGCCCCACACAGTCACTGGAGCTTTGCCCCGGGCATGCGTGGTACAAGTCCAGGGTGTACAACCCCCCAGTACCACAAGGAGTTAAATAAGAAAGTGGTGAGTCCACTGAGCTCCCAACACAGGCTTCGAGGACCCTCAAAAACTCTCACCTGGCTCAGCACAGGCCAGCCGCACGACACTCTGTGTAGCAAAAGGAAATGGCCCACGACAGCCACATCTGCTTCACTCGGGGGACACGGCTCGGCATGTCTCGGTAAAGGCATTACAGTGCTGCCCAGGACTCCAGCCAGTCGTGATAATGGTTTTATGGAGTCCTCACAAGTTAGTTCAGGGAGTTGAACCCTGTGCATGCCCAATACAAGGGTTTTCGCCAGCTCTGAGCTTGGACACTAACAGGCACACTGTATTTGTCAAGTCGGTTAATGTCTCCATCCTGAAAGGCCTCTGGATACTCTAACAACACTGGCAAGCTATACTGAAAATGGATAAAACTGTAGGCCCCTGCATCAGTAAATTGAAAAACGCCTGCTTAATTGATATAACCAACTTGCTTCCTAGTACTGACTCAACTCAACAACTAGTATGGCTCTTATTGTCTATAGCTCGGTCACTGTGTCCTTGAATACTTCCTATCTTGGAAAAAATTTTAACTTAGGTTTATACTTGATCTTATTCTAAAAGAAACTGAGTTCAATTCTACTGATCTCCAACTAGCAGCAGAAACTTGTTCACCACAGGTAACTTAACTTTCCTCTGCCTACCACATGAACGTCAGGAGATGTGTGATTCTGTATAACCTACTTCTTTCAAGCTGTGCAAAGGGAACTAAAATGCAGCAGGACACGCTGACCTACTCCAATACTGAAAGCTTCCCCCACTTGCTGGCACGACCAAAGCCCACACTAGAACGCCTGCTCACACCTGCGCTGGCACCCCCATCTTTGTGTGCGCCAGCAACAAGCTGGTCAGCAAGCCTGCCTCTGCCTTGCCTCCCCAGGACCTCGTTTCCTTCCCACCAAAGGAACCAGAAGTCCACCAGGGATCCCAGTTCCCTGGCACACTACGCCCCATCCCCACCCCGTCCCCACTCAGCCCACCCCCCCAATCAAGTAAGACCCACGCTGGCATCAACGCTGCCTAACTCACAGTGCTCCAGAGTCAGCCAGAGGGACCCTACTGGCCCTGGCACAGGGGGAAAAGGAGGCCCACTCGGAGACCAAACCTTTGAAATGTACAGACAGTGTAGGAAAATTAGTGTTGGCAGGGAAGAAGCCACTGTGAAAGTTGTTTCCCTCTTTCTTTTCCCCCACCCCAAGCCCCGCCTATAGGTTTCGCATAATGAGGCTGAGTGTATAATTTCTCCCAAAAACACATTTAAGGGGTGTACCTGCTCCCCTTCAAGTCCTCTGATGCGAGACCCCACCCACTCGTCCCCACCCCCCGTCAGCAGCATCCACCATGTCAGAGTGAACCAGGTTACACACTCTACCACCAGGTCCCGGCAGCCTTCAGGCACCAACTCCTTCCCCTGACCACCGCACCAAGGTCCAAGGAACATTGGCCCTGGCAATAAAACATTCGTGACTCTGAAGAGCCCCTGTTCCTTCGCTGGGGAAACACAGCCCAGTGAAGCTGGTGCACAAAAAGTCATCTTTCCTCCTAGTGGCTCATCAAAGTGGGAGGCCAGAACTAGGCTGGAATAGGATGGGGCGACAAAGTGCAGGAGTGGTGACCCACATCAAAGCTGGACCCAATAAAAGGCCTTCCGCTCCTTGAAGTGCTCCTTCAGCCAGCGAGCTGACAGCAGCGGCATGTCCGGAAACTCCACTTACTGGTCTAGATAACTGGCTACTGTTGGATCAGACCAAAAATATCCACGTGTTTGATGACTCTTGCTCCCCTTTCTGAGCTGTCCTTTATGTTTTCCGAAGATTCCAGTTATAATCTGGGTTGTTTTTCTGTTCTAGTGATCTCTCCAAAGGAGACCTGTGATCCAGGGGTGACTTGGCATCGTGAGGAGATTTCTGAGAAGGGGGAGAGCGAGGATCGGAGACTGCAGGGTGCAGTGGGGGCAGGGGCTGCTTGTATTCCCCCAGTTTGTCTGTGTGGAAAGAACGGTAATGGTCTGAGGGTCCCTGCCCATGGTAGCCCATAGGGGGGCGGTGATCAGACATTCTTCGGAAATCCTGCTGGTGGTAATTTTGAGGCCTAAATTCATCAGATCTCCTCCGCTTGGAGTCGTGATGGTGCCTGAAACAGAGACGCAAGGATTAGCGGAAAGACCAAGGCCAGATTCCCAGCCACTTCTTCATCACCCACTGGCTTTTCCTCACACGCTCATGTTCAAGGACATTTCCAACAGAGTCTGGGACAAATATTACATTATAAGAGTCTAAAAACAAAAGTAATAAAGGGTCATTTTTATAATTATTGGCAAAACACATCCTAGAAATATACACCTGAGTCTGCCGTGGACCCAAGTGTACACTTGAAGAACCGTGGATGGCTCCATACACTCATACTGCCTTCAGGAAAAACTGACAAGACCTATAACATTTGCTGACCTAGTCAGAAGAAAAAGAGACAGAAATTATTTAGTAAGTTATTAGTAACAGGAAAAGGCACCATAAAACTAAATATTTGACAAGAAGTGAAAGGTTAATAAAATTATCTTAAAATTGACTAAATGTGAAGAATATTAAAATGTTTAGCTTGGACCATGGCACACTGCTCATTGTGCTATTAAAAGAGAACTGGTATATACAGTCAGATAGTTAGACAGAATCAACAATATTTGATAGCACAACAAAGTGACTATAATCAACAATAAGTTAGGGTATACTTTAAAATAAACAAAAGAGTGGAATTGGAATGTTCCTAATACAAAAGAAATGATAAGTGCCTGAGATGATGGATATCCCAGTTACCCTGGTTTGATTAATTCACATTGTATGCCCTATATATACAGCTATTATGTGCCCATAATAACTAAACATAAAAATTTTAAAAACCAAAATTAGTCCAGTATGGTGGCGCATGTCTGAGGTCCCAGCTACTCAGGAGGCTCAGGTGGAAGGATCACTTGAGCTCAGGAGTTCACTGTACTCTAGCCTAGGCAACAGAGCAAGACCTTGTTTCAAAAAAGAAAAAAACAGAAAATAAGTGTTCGCAAAGAACAATTAGAAGATGTGTGAAAAAATTGCAAGTCACATATTGCTGGTAGGAATGTAAAATGGTTCAGCCATTGTGGAAAGTTTAGCAGTTCCTAAAAAGTTAAAGAATCACCATATGACTTAACAATTCTACTCTTAAGTATACACCCCAAAGAGCTGGAAACACGTATGCAAACAAGTATTTGTACACCAATATTCACTGCAGCATTCTTCACAAGGGGCAAAAGATGGAAACAAACATCCATCAACAGATGAATGCATAAACAAAATATGCTACATCAATACAATGAAATATTACTCAGCCACAAAATGTAATGGAGTGCTGACTGATACATGCTACGACATGCACGAACCTCGAAAACACTGTGCTAAGTGAAAGAAGCCAGACACAAAGGTCACATATTGTATGATTCCCTCTATACGAAATGTCCAGAATGGGTAAATCCACAGAGACAGAATGCAGGTGGTTGCCAGGGGTTGGAGGGAGGGAAGAATGGAGAATAACTGCTTGACGATTACAGAGCTTTCTTTGGGTGAAGAAAGTGTTTTGGAACTAGACAGAAGTGGTAGCTTCCCAACGTTGTGAGTGTGTACTACTCATGTCACTGAATTGTTCACTTTAAAATGGTTCATTTATGTAACGTGAATTTCACCTCAATAAAAAAAGAGAGGAGGAAGAACTGGGCGGCTTCAAGTTCCAGTCAAAATGGATTAACAGGGACTAGATTTACCCTCTTGCCTAAAACAACCAGAAATGGGTGAAATGTACAGAACAGTGGTTTTCAAGACACCAGGTATGAAGCAACAAAGAGTGAGTGATCCCTGAGGGATGCACACTAGTAAGATGAGCCTTCTTGTTGTCCCTGCTCACTGCTGGGAGGCAGTTTCCAGGCTGTGACACAGGGAGGAGGAAACTCAGAAAGAGGCCAGCAGACTTCCCTGGGTTGAGAGTCTGGTGGGAGCAAGGCAGGAGTTCACAGGATACAGTACAAGAGAAAAAAGTTCTGCACAGAGAAAGAAGCTGGAAGATCCACAGGGGGTTCCCCTCAAGTATGCAGTTGAACACTGCTCAGGATACGCATATGCGGAAATACTCAAGACCAGAGAAAGAACCATCCAAAAGGATTAGAGGTAACAGTGCCCTGTCCTCACAAAGAACCAGCAAAGTTCCTGTTCTCACCAGCCAGACCAAAAACCTTTCAAATGCAGGGTCACTGGGTAAAGTGCAGTGAGGCCCCTTACCTTGGGAACAATTAGCCCTAGACTGAGCACTGCTCCAGTTCTGCCTAACGACTCTTAGCAGCCAGCCCTGAAAGAGGCAAAGTGCTTCCAAGTAACCTGTGTCTCATAACAAAGCTCCGAACTATTTATAGGACTACAAAATATCCAGAACCCAACAAGGTACACTTCGCATCTGGCATCTAATAAACAAATTATTAGGCATGAAAAGCACCAGAGAAGCAAGACCCACAGTGAGGAAATTCATCAATCAACTGAAACTGACCAATTGATAAAACTAGCAGACAAGGACATTAAAACCATTTTTATAACTATATCCCAGATTTCAAAAGGTGAGAGAGATTTTTAAAAAACTGACCTAAATATAACTTTTAGAACTTTTAGAGATAAAACTACAACATATAAAATGAAAAACATACTAGATGAGTCTCATGGCAGATGAGACATTAAAAAGGAAAATATTTAAAGACATAGCAATAGAAACTACCCAAAAGAGAGAAAACATAATTTTTTGAAATGAACAGAACATGAGTCAGCTGTGAGACAACATCAAGCAAGCTAATATGGGTATAACTGTAATCTCCAAAGCACAAGACAGTAGCAGGACAGAAAAAATATCTGAAGAGTATTATACAAATTTCCAAATTTTAAGGAAATGATAAACTCACAGATACAAGAAGCTCGATAATTCCAGAGCACAAGAAAACACAAGGAAAAATACGCCAAGGCACATCATAATCAGTGATTCAAAAAAAAAGAAGCAATATGTAAAGAGGAACAAAGATAAGGATGAGAAATTATTCATCAGAAACGATGCAAGTAGACAGCAGAGGTACATCTTGAAGTATTGAAAGAAACTGTCAATCTAGAAATTTATACCCACCAAAAATATCTTTCAAAAATGAAGGCAAAATAAAGACTTTTTCAGACATGCATACAAATGCTGAAAAAATTTATCACCAGCAGACCCACAATAAAACGAAAGTCCTTCGGGCAGAAGAAAAATGTTATCACATAGAAATATAGATCTACGAAAGAAACGCAGGGCAAGTGCATACAGATGGGGCCATATAGAAGGGTGAGGGTAAGGGACAGAGTCTACTCCTAAAGTGATGGCTGCTACTAAGCTACAGCTGGCTCTGCTTCACAGCCTGCCGTTTACCAGATCTTCCAAAAAGAAAGCAGGTCATTGAGATGTATATATGAAATTTTCCCACTTTAAATTCAAGGTGCAGTGTCAACAAAGCATGTCATTAACCAAAGCTGCTATGAGGTTAAAATATGGCCAAGTCCTGAAATTAGGAAGTATTGATAAAACCTCTTTCGTCCTTCCTGTACTTGCTAACTCTCACAATCTAAAACCTTGGCTCGTCATTATCACTGGTGGTATTGTACAGTTGTAAAGAGGGTGCAACTTCAAGAGGCTTTGACTCAAATTATGGGTCCCTGGTGGGCAAGGACCATGGGCTGGTACCCATCTCAGGATCCTTGCTACCTAGCATGGCTCAGAGCCTAGCACAGAGCTTGTTTTGGTTGTTGACTCTAATATTTTATAATCTACAATTTCACTAGATTTTCTCAAAAGATGGCAGAAAACTCTCTTTCTGCACAGGTGAAATGTGCTCCCTATGACTCAAAGAACAAAACGTAAAACCTATAACCTGTCATTTAAGACTCAGGACCATGGCTGACGGATTTAGCATCTGACAGATAAATACATTCATGCATGCATCACTGTCTTTTCTTTATAACAGTCAGCTCCTGGTGTCTGACAGCCTCTTGCACACCTGTCGTAGTAATCTCTGTGTCCCCGGTGGTCTCGGTCACTGCTGTACTGGTCATAAGGTCTCTTTCTGGACAGGTTGTTGGGTCGATAGCTTCCAGAACGATGGGCATCCATGTGTCGCCGGTCCCCATAATGGTGGTCCTTGTACCAGTGCTGCTCATACTGATGGTGCCTGTCACTGCCCCATGGCGGATTGTTGTTGCCACTACCATAGTTGAACTTTCTTTCCCTCTGCCAGTCTCCTCGATCTGCAAGAACAGAATGATCTGATGACTGCAAGAAATGGCTGAATTTCACTTTCACTAAAGTTTAAACTGAAAGCTGCCACACGCTACAAATAAAGATTGAATTTCCTCCTCCTTGGCCTGGTTGTTGCTGGTTAACATACCATTCATGAGCTCTCACATTCTTTCTCCCAAATTTTAAGGCAAAAGAAAATTCACTACTCCTCTCCTTCTGAAATCCCAAGAGCTGCTTTTCATCTTCCATACCTGTTTACTTTCCAATCTGTGGCAGACATTTCACTCAAAGAACCAAAACCAAAGAGTAATGAGAAAATACTGCTGAGTTTCACAGCTGCAAGGTGATATCCTCCATTTTTATTTAACCCGCTGGTACTATAAGTTGTGCCTGGTCTCTGAAAAATCTCTCTAGACTATACTAACTGATTCTACTATTCTTCCCTAGCCCACACCAAAACGAGTGGACCTCTTCCTGTAAAAAGTAACGTCTCTAACTCTGGACTTGGATCAGCACTCTAACTCTCAAGAATAAGGCCAAACTAAAATTCATTTAGCTTCTGGAGCCTATCTTTCCCCCTAAGAAGACGACTTGTACTTATTTGAATCAGTAAAGGTAGCAAAAACGAAAAAGTCCAGGGATGGAGGCTGTATCATGTTAAACTGTGGCCCCTAAGATTTGTCCACCCAGAGCCTGTGAATGTGACTTTGCTTAGAAATACGGTCTTTGCAGGTGTTAAGTTAAAAATCTCTGAGTGAAGCCATCTTGGATTTAGGTTGGGCCCTGAATCCCATGACAAATATCCTTTCAAAAGAAAGGCAGAGGGAGATCTGAGACACAGACACAAAGAAGGCAGCCGTGTAAAGATGGAGGCAGAAGTTGGCATGCTGCAGCTATAAGTCAAGAAACACCAAGGATTGCTGGTAGCCACCAGAAGGAAAGAGAGAGACATGAACAGATTCTCCTTCAGAGCCTCCAGAAGGAACCAACCCTGCTGACATCTTGATTTCAGACTTCCAGCCTCCAGAATTGTGAGAAAATGAATTTCTAATGTTTTCGGCTACCTAGTTTGTGGTACTTTGTTACAGACAGCCCTAGGAAATTAACAGAGGATTAACCAAAAGGAACTGTGTGGCTTCATGGAAAATCCAACTTCTGTTTACAATTATGTTAAGATCAAAGACATGCCACCAATAAATGTCCTACTCATTTTGCTGGCCTTCTAGCATTTTTTCTACAGAGCAAAAAAATAACACCATTAAGAGACTTGTGCAGCTTAGAAATTAACATAATGTACAGTCAACCTAGTGGCTTAAGTTCATTGCTGATCCAGGTGCATCTGACCAGAGGACTACAAAGTAAAAAAATTTTGACTATTCAAGCTAAGAATTAACAAATAATAACAAAAAGAGACACCTTCTAAACATGCAAAGGATCATCTGAAGACAGTTTCAAATCAAATGGAAAGATTTCATACAAGGTGTCAACGTCTGTGGTATTGCAGAGATGCCTAAAACTCAAGCCGAGTCATTCATTTCTAGAGTAAATCAAACAGTGCTTTTCTTTCTTCCTAAACCCTCCATGACGTAGGTCACTGGTTAGGAAGTGTTAAGCTAGTAAACATAAGGGTGAGGAATCCAAGGTTTAAATAAAAGAATGCAGGTAGTTTAATATTCAGAATATAAAATAAGTGGTGTCATATGAATAACACAAAACCAGCCCAACACTAGAGAAGTCAGCATGACTAATACAGCACGATGTAAGAACATGGAAACATCTCCCAATCATTCTGTACAGTCATTCGCTTTCTTCCCCTCAACAAAATGGTGGTTAATTTCAAATACTTAGATTTTTAAGATTAGAGGACATAGAACTTATGCTTCCACGTAAAGTAGCTTGTAGCAGAATTACACCTTGCTAAAAACAATGAAAAAGGGCAGATAAACAAGAAATAATCTGTTTAAAGGCATCAAAGAGCAGCTAAAGCAATCAGGACTGAAATGAATAAGATTCCAAAGAGCAGAAAATCTCAGAAGTAAGAGCTGACTTCTGCAGCCAGTGGGGAGATCTGTGATTCCTGTCACTAGCAAGAGGCTGAGAACTGGACCTTTCCCGGGCAGAGACACCACTGCTGGAAGAAAGGAGACACCAGCAGAGCTGTTTGCGGTCTTTCTAGGCTAGAGTGACACTGGAGACTTGAGGGGCTTCAAACACATGACCAGCTTTCCCTTAGGACATCTGCTGAATCTTTTAGCTTAGCTAAAAGGCTAGCTGCAAAGCCCCTGAAAAGCAGAGCGGTTTTGGGCAGTCTCACGGTGCTGAGGAAACAAAGATGAGAGTTTAAGACCTGCTGGAAAGGAGGAGCAGGGATGCAACTGGTCCTCAGTTGAGCACGCTGAAGAGCTAAGCCCCAGGACAGGGCGAACCAGACACGAAGCAGATTAAGAAGCTCCCACTCTATGTGGGATCCCCACTCTATGTGCCCAGGAGAGGGTGAATCCTCTCTGGAGAATGTTAACATCACCTAGAGCTTCTACAATTTTTAAGACACATTGTCCATTTAAACAAAAATAACTAGGCATGTCAAAAGATAGGACTGTATGACCGAAAACCAAGAGGAAAAAAACATACATTCAAAAATGACCCACAATAATTCAGATATTGGAGGAGTTAGGGAGCAAGGATTTTTCAATAACTACAATTAATATTTTTTCTAAAAGGAGGAAAAGATGAAGATTTTATTTTTTAAAGATTGAGAATTTTATCAGAAAACTGGAATGCATTTTTTGAATCAAATGGAAATTCTAGAACTCAAATTTACAAAGGAATGTTTACTTCATTTTGATTAATATGGAATATCTGAATCTTTGTAAAATAAATCTTATTCTATGCTTCTATCTACATACATATGTTATACATATTTTAGGTTTCATTCCATATGCTTTTTTCCCTTATTTTTTCTTTAGAAGTAATTCCCATTCATTGTAAGAGGTGAAGCAATAGATAACGGACAAGTTATTAACTTCTTCCAATCCCCCTTCATCCTAAGGTAATTATTATTAACAGTCAGACGTATCGATTTCTTTCTCTATGCTTATACAAACATATTATTCGAACAAAGTTAAACATAGAATTATCCTATGAACCAGCAATTTCACTCCTAGGTATATACCTAAGACATTTAAAAATAGGTATTCAAAAAAATACCAGTACACAAACAAATGTTCACATTAATACTATTCACAACAGCCAAAGAGTAGAAAAACTGATACGGCCATCACTGCATCAATGAATAAATAAACAAAATATCAATACAACGGAATACCATCCTACCATAAAAACGAACAAAGCACTGACACATAACTAACTACAATGTGGATGAACCTTAAAAAGCAAGCTAAGGGCCGGGCGTGATGGCTCACGCCTGTAATCCCAGCACTCTGAGAGGCCGAGGCGGGCAGATTCTTTGAGCTCAGGAGTTCAAGACCAGCCTGAGCAAGAGCGAGACCCCGTCTCTACTAAAAATAGAAAGAAATTAATCGGACAACTAAAAATATAGAGAAAAAATTAGCCGGGCATGGTGGCGCATGCCTGTAGTCCCAGCTACTTGGGAGGCTGAGGCAG
>CAUYSK010026424.1:0-65280 GCA_963575035.1 Avahi laniger | reverse complement strand
GGTGAGGACAGAGAGGACCCAGCACTCACCAAGTCTTTTTGTTTAGAGATTATTATTAGAATAGATCAGTAAAATAGATCAGATGAGATACTATGCAGGGAGAATGCAAATGTTATAATCTATAGTCAGAAAAGGCTAATTTATAGCTTTTGGAGGAAGTGATTATTTAAGCACAGTTACGAATTTGAATCATTTAAGGAATATAAAAATATAAACCAGAAAAAAATTAGAGTAGATAACTTAAGGATTCCATTTAAGAACTCAGATAAAACCAACTTAAAGAATGAAGGACAAAATGAGTGCATTTAAAAGCATATAAACAGTAGGTACATATATATATATATATATATATATATTTTTTTTTTTTTTTATTTTTTTATTTTTTTTTTTTGAGACACAGTCTCACTGTGTTGCCGGGGCTAGAGTGCCATGGCATCAGCCTAGCTCACAGCAACCTCAAACTCCTGGGCTCAAGCAATCCTTCTGCCTCAGCCTCCTGAGTAGCTGGGACTACAGGCATGTGCCACCATGCCCGGCTAATTTTTTCTATATATTTTAGTTGTCCAATTAATTTCTTTCTAATTTTAATAGAGACGGGGTCTCACTCTTGCTCAGACTGGTTTCGAACTCCTGAGCTCAAACAATCCACCCGCCTCGGCCTCCCAGAGAGCTAGGATTACAGGCGTGAGCCACCGCACCCGGCCTAACAGTAGGTATATTAATAAATATAAAAGTTGTCTGTTTGAAAAGGCTAATTAAATGTACATCCAGGATTGTAAAAAAGAAAAAACAAAACCACCATATTAAGGTTGAGAAAAGGGATAGAAACACAAATGCTGAGTTAAAAATAAAAGAATACTATTTGTAGGTTTACAATAATAGCTCAACGAAAATATAGGAAACTACAAGTTTCCAAAATAGTTTAAAGAGTAACTAGAGAAATTAAATGGAACAGTAACTGAGAAAGAAACAGGGAAAGCGCACAAACAATTATCTCCCCCCAAATGTTCTGGTGCTAGACAGTTTTATAGGCAAATTCTTTCAAACTTTCCAGGAAAAATAATTTCCATCTTATATAAACGGTTTCAGAATACAGAAAAGAAGGAAAGCTTCCCGTTTCACTTTTATGAAGTTAAAACAACTCTAATACCAAAACCCAACAAAGATGACATATACACACAAATCGTAGGCCAGCCTCCTTATGAAGACAGTTACCCTAAGAAGAAAAGTCCTGAATAAAACTCTAGCAAAACGAATCTAGTTTTCTATTACAAGAATAAAGCATTGTGCCCAAGCCAAATTAATCTCAAGAATGCAAAGAAAGTTTAATATTAGGAAATACATTAGCATAACTTATCTCATTAATAAATGGAGAAAAACCTTATGATCACCTTAATAGATACTAAAAAGGCGTATAATTGAACTCTTTGTCTTAGTTGTTTTTGTTTTCTTTTAAAAAAGCAACTCTTCAGAAACTAAGAATTAAAGGGTACTTCATTATCATGCTAAATAATAATTATCACAAACTAAATGCTACCATTTTGCTTATGGTAAAAAGTTAAAAGATCAGATCAGGGACAAAATAAGAATGTCCCCTCTTACCACTAATATATGTCATTAATTTGGAAGACCTTCCCTTCGTAGTAGGCAAAAAAAATAAAATAAGTAAAAGAGGAGAAATCAAAATTATCATCATATTTGCAAATACTTAAAATTGTGTACCAAGAGAATCAACTGAAAAACAAAGTTCTTGGCCAAATATTAATATAAAATAAATGTACAAAAGCTGATTTCTCATATAGCACTCGTAACCAGTTAGAAAATGTCACAGAAAACAGATTGCATTAACAATAGCTACAAAAACTCAACAAGAAATAGGATTTATGAAGAAAACTATAAAACATGACTAAGGTTCAAAACCCAACTCAAACTAGCTCAAGCAAAATATAGGCAGGGAGGTAATTTATCATAATTGAAATTGGGGGAGGTCACAACGCAAAGGAAGACCTGCAGGAATCAGGTCAGCTCAATATTAGAACACAATTCCCAAAGCTTCCAGGACTCCTTGCATTAGGTTTGCAAGATACAGTTGTTGAGAATGTGCACTGAGCAACTCTAAACCTACGGTACTGCCATTCATTGCCATGGTAATAGTCATCATAGATTTATATATTTAGGATAACAGTTTTACGACATGTGAAGAGTGCTTCTTTCTAATTCACACAAAAACACCATTCGGGTTAGTGGTAGGGCCACATTCCATCCCTCCTTCATCTCTGCTTTGGCTTCACTCTTTCCTGCAACAGATTGGATTTCTCCTTATGATTGAGAACATGACCACTCACATCCCCACGTTCAAGTTTCCTCCAAGTTAATATATGCATTTCACACACTCCAATTCAGAATTCCAAAGAGAGTTTGGGGACTTCTTGGAATAGCTAGGAAAATTCTGCCCAGTGAAAAGGAACCACCTTAATTTCTATATTTTCATCTCGGTATTATTTTATCATCTATCCTCAGCTTAAAATATGATTCTTTTCACCTCTAATGTTGACAACTAATTTTTGAAGCTTTTCTTTCTGAGCAATTTTTATATAACTCAGGGAAGTTTCTGAATTAGGTGTTCAGAGACCTAACACCTGATACTGTTCGTCATTCAAGTTATCTGAAAGTCTGCTCTATGCTAGACTGCTGTGAGATTTCAGTGGACATAGAAGACAGACTCCCTTCCCACCCATTACTTAACGTAATTAGGCTTTTCTACCCAAAGATGGGTATTAGACATTTAAAGTTTGTCCTTCGCGCATATGCTTTGGGGCATAAGTTTGTCAAAATGAAAAGAGCGTAAAGGCACAAGAGATCTGATCTGAATATGTAAGCATGTGAAAGAATGTGGGCGTTGGTTGGTGAAGAGATTGAGCTAATTGCACATTATTGAGGGTACTGGTAAATGACATGGGTCTTCAGTGTACAGATATTTCTGGAATAGTACTAAGTACCTGAAGTTGTGTAATGCAAAATTTTCAAAGATGCCAGAGATAATTTAAGCAAGAGAGCATGTACTATGTAACTAGCCAAAGGAGAAATAAAGAGATGGCGAGGAAATGTCAGTTAAAAAAAAAAAAAAGTGTTTGCATGGGGAAGAAATGCTGCTCAGAAAAAGTGGCATTTGCGTTTTTGTTTTGTGTTTGCAAAGGGCACTTTCTTGGGAAAGTAAACTCATGCCTGAAAAGGAGAGAAAATGTGTAATGCATGATAATGCCTTTGTAAATACGTGTCATGTCTAATTTCTTTGGCTTATGGAGTAACTGGAAAATTTTCAACTCCGGAAATATGTGAAAATAGGTGAGATAAATGTTTGTCTTGGGTGATTTATGTTCGTGCCATGCCTAGATTCAAAGATCTCGACTAGATAACCATTTAAATTTCTCTTCGTCTCCAAATGTTGAATGAGTTAGTTGATAGAGGCAAACCCAAACTGAAAGCAAAAGAGTTTCCATTGCATTCGGAGTAACAGAGAACCTGAAGGGGTGCTTCCAGAGAAAGAAGTAACCCTGCTCCACTGACTGGAAGCAGAAAGTGGTATGACCATCATTATATAGTGTAAAAATTAAGACAGTCCCCTTTTTTCTTCCCAAATCATTGGGGTTTTTATAGCTGAAACTCAGTTCCTTGGTCTGCTTTGGAAATGATAAGCAGATTCGGTAAGATTCAGCATTCTCTATAGCATATGTTTGGCATTAATCATGTGACCACATTTGCCCCAGCTGAAGTTGGAGCTCACAAAAGTGTGGAGAACTCTGATGAGATATGAATCTAAGAGAAAAGGTCACCATGCCTGTGCTAAATGCATCTTAGAGAAGGCTCATCCTGGTCACTAGTGCCATCTGAAGTCCAAGAGCAGATGTGAACCCAAGATGGCCCTCAGACTGTGAACCGCCTGGGCCTGGGGGAAATAACTGTCTTCAACTAATGGAGAGCAAATGGAAGTGAGAGAGAGCTCACAAAACACCCACAAGAGAAAAACCAGGTGGCAAGGTTAGCGCATCTGGCTAATTGGTCACAGACTGTAAATTCCCCTCAAGCATCTTGCTTTTAAGCCACATCTGCTCTTGCTTCTTAGAAGAACCTGGATCTTCCGAGGAGTTGCAGAGGAATGTTTGCAAGGATGGGCACCACTCAGGTTTTTCAGTCTTTAAAGGGGAACACAAAAGTCTGTCTGCTCACACAGAGTTACTTGGAAGAGGGAGAGACGAAGTTGGAGCAGGCCAGCAGGAGGAAGACACTGGAAGGGCATTTAGGAAAACCCGGACTAGTTTCCCCAGCAGCCTTTCCATTACCAGGAACTCTCCTGTACCTGAGGATGCCAGGGCTGGCCCCGGGCAAAAGTACAGAGGTCACAAAATTACCCTCACCAACTCACGTGCCTACACACACTCACATCACACTGCCTTCAGTCACGGGCACTTTAGCTGTCCATCCTCTGTACTTAAGAGCAAAGGACTTCTGTGAGTTCGTTCATGCTCGGATAGTGGAGACAGAACGTGTTTTACTAGCCAGTGACATTTCCATTTTAAATGAAACAGTGGAAAAGGATGACCACGACACAGACAGGACATAGGAATCCACCGGCAGTGGAATTTTGGGCACCCTGAGGCTGTGCTGGGAAGACACTTGGGAACAGAAAGGACCTCATTTTACTCAAGTCATCCCCATTTAGGTGACCACTTGGTCTGGCCTTATTAGGTGCATGGAGTTGGCTCTGTTTATAGGAACACCATTTAAGATGCAGTGGAGCGCTTCTGACGGCGTCGCTGGCTGACAAACATTTGTTGAGTACCTGCTGTCACCTAGCCCTGGAGCTGTGACCTCTACTCGGCTTGTATGAGAAGTCACAGATGCTGAAATTAAGTTGTGTTCTCTCTCTCTCTCTCTCTCCAACCAAATCGGTTCTCTTGCCTCCTTTAACCCCACTTACAACTCTAAGCCTCCTTGGCATTTTAAGTAGATGAAGCGTCACTCCACGAAGTGGGAGGGCAGGAAGGCTGGCAGTGATGAGATTCTGATACTTAGTTATAAAGGTGAGTTTCTATATTTACTAAATTGCTGGAAGCAAGATTCACTTTTTTTTTTTCTTTTTGGCAAAATCTGGGCATATACTACCAGGGTATATTCAGAATGGCGTAAGGTTTGAACATCTGGGAATCAAGTTTAGAACTGCAATTAAATGAGGTAACATAAGTGAACGAGAGCTGACATTTATGGAGGTTCACTACGCGTCGGGCACCGTGCTGAATGCTCCAGAAACATCATGTCGTTTAGCCCTCACACCTACCCTATGTGACAGATACTGGTGTTATCGCCATTTAGAAGATAAGGCAACTAGTAAATTAATTGAGCTCTTCCCTTAACAACCTGTGTACTTTTCTGTGTATGTGTTATGCCTCGGTAAAATTTATGTTAAAAAAAAAAAAAATGAGGCTACCGAAGCCCAGAGAAGCTTAGTAACTTGTCTGAAGTCACCCAACTGGTAGTGGCAGATGCAGGATTAATCCACCCGTTTGCCTCACTTTGGACTCTACGGAGCCCCTACTCCGTAGAGCCATTCTTTACACTTAACTATAAATTAAGTCATGCCCATGGTAAGCAGTTCATACAAAAAACTGGTATTTGTATTCGTTTACACAGCTAATCCTTCATTTTGTCATTTCGTCATTATCTAGAAATGTCCTTGGGTTTTTTTTCAGGCTTCTCTTTTTAGCAATTTATTTTCCTTTTCCCCTCCCAACCATTTACTTCTTGGTTGTTGAATAAGTGAGTGGATAAATCATGTCATAACATTTATACTAATGCACGCTTTTAAAACAATGTCCTCAGTTTGTTCATTTCTTCAGTTAGTCCGTAAACAATTATTAAATGCCTGCTGCATGCTAGGGTCTAGGACTATAAAGCTGAATAAGGTAGCTTCTTCTTTCAAGGGGCTCAGAGTCTAATGGGGACAGACAGACTTGTCTAAAAAACATTAAGTCAGTAGAGTGTTATGAATTCTAAGATAAGCTCTTTTCATGTAGAGTGGAGGTATCAAGAAAGAAGTGGCTAGGGCGAATGAGAAGGACCTCAGAGTAGAGGTGACTCTGGGTTTTGAACAATGAATAAGTTTTAGCTGAGGGCCAGGGATGCATCAAGGCCAAAGCTCACTGCATTAGTCTGCTTGGGCTGCTGTAACAAAATACCAGACTGGATGGCTTAATCAACAGAAATTTATGCTTTCACAGTTCTGGAGATTGGAAGTCCAAGGTCAGGGTGCCAGAGGGTTGGTTTCTGGTGAGGCCTCTCTCCTTGGGTTGCACATGGCCACAGCCTTCCTGTGTCCTCACATGGCCTCTCCTGTGTGTGCGTGCAGAGAGAGAAAGGGAGCCCTCTGGGGTCTCTTCCTTTTCTGATCATGACAACAGTCCTGGTGGGTTAGCACCCCACCCTATGACCTCATTTTAACCTTCATTGCCTCCTTAAAGACCCTATTTTCAAATACAGTCACATTGGGAATTAGGGACTCAACAGATGAATTTAGTCCATGACACTCACCAACACCAGAGTTTCCCTGGTCCCCAGTTCCTCCTGCTGCCTCATCACTGAGGCATCCTGTGTCCCCTTGCACATGTCTTCTTAAGAGTCCTTTGCCATGCATCTCCCTGTCCCAGGAAGTCTTCAAGTAGCAATTCAATGATTCTGATCTGCTCCTTGATAGAGTATAAGACTGCCAAAACGCTTGTCTGTAAAACACCCGACTTCAAATGCTCCACCACTGCTCAGAGGTGATCATGAGGGAGAAGCAGCAGTTGCCTTCCATGCAGGACTCTTCTCTTTCAGCGATTCTATTCTATTTCTGGCCCTCCTGAGCCATTAGGGCCCAGCGTAGGGTTTCGCACATAGGAAAGGCTCAGAAAATGGGAGTTCTCTTCCCCTTTCTCCTTTAGCACCACGAGGCCTTCCAGCCAGAGTTCTTATTTCTCCTTTCTTGTGTGTTGCTGCCACCCTCACTGGTAGTTCTCTGCCGACCATGGGGCCAAATCAGCAAGATGTGGCGAACAGTGCTGCAGTAGGTGTCGGAAGGTGCAAACCCTAGTCCACCTGTGGGCTGGGTCATGGAATCGTCATCACTTGCTTCTGTAAGGTGGAGAAAAAAGACTGACAACTACAAGTTGTGACCAATTAAGAAAGCTAAACAAACACAACATCCTAGGGTGACTACAAAGCTCAAAATGGGTAACATGTATAGAAAGATTCTTTGCAAAGTACAAAGTGCAGTACTCACTTCAAAGTTAATTATAATCTGTAGTGATAGTATATTTTTATAATTTATTTTCTGGGTAGATCATTCAGCCTTCTCACGTCTCCTATCTTACTGTGCTCACATACCCAAAGGACCTTAATCAGGTCTTTGAGAACTCTCTGAAGTTGCCCGTAATGATATGGAGAGAAGGATAGCCATCCTTCTCCCATGCCCAAGTTACACACTCTCATTTTAGAAAAATAGTCCCTAAAAAGTCTTCTGTGGAGGCTGATTAGAGGTGGGGAGCAACTTCCCTGGAAGCCGTGTCACGCAGTGAGGGCCCACAGCCTGCCACGGGGCTGGAGTCCAGCTGCGTTACTCACCTGGAGCGTCCCTGTATTCTGTTTCCTTGCCTGGAAACCGGGGGTGTTAATGGTATCTAACATTAGGAGAGTTGTGAGGAGTGAATGAGTTACAGCATGTATAACCCTCAGAGCAATGCTTGGCATGTAGTCAGTGCTCAGTATTAGTTGTTATTGTTTTTCTTTATCTGCCTCGTAGACAATGGAGGTCTATGGCTACTACCTTCCAATGGTTATGTAGTGATTCTGCCTAATTCAATAATGTTGGTGAATTGAATTTAAATTTGCTCAACCAACCAGTACCCATGATGAAAGCTATCAGACATTCCCTGTTTGTTCAAATTTCTGCCAGGTTACTTTAATCTGTCTTGAAAACAGTCTCCACAGTCTGCTTGCTGGCCAGGTGTAAGACTGTGTCTATGGGGAAAGGGTGGAGGTCACGATGTTTGAATATCTACTGGCATCTGAGGATTTGGGGCACAGGAACCGGGGAGCAAATTCCGAGAAAGACCCCGAGGACCGTCAGTGAAGGGAAGGCTTGTTGGCTCAAGGGGAAATTCTGCCGCTTCCCGACCAGTTTGGTTAAGCAAGATGATTCTGCAAGCCCTAGTGAGCTGGAGCCAGGACGGAGAGCTGCTGCCGAAGGGGTTCGGTGCCAGAGGTATGAAGGGGGGTTCTTTTTAGTTGGAGGCGGGAAGAGGAAGTTTCTTCCTGTATGCCTCAGAATAAAGCATGCTGGAGATTAGCCGTTAGCAGGTAGCTAGAGAAATGTGTGAGTGCCTTCTCTTGATTTTGTCTGCTGTAAGGTTGTCTTTCCGAAGTCTGTATTGTGTTACGAAAGAGACAAGTTTAATAAACAGATTCTATTTTTGTTCCGAACTGTGGCTTGGAAGAGCATTCTTAATCTGTGAACCAGGAACCCACTTGGTTCCGTGTGCCTGTCACTCCCTCTTCCACCACACGGTGGTGACACACCTAAACTGCAGGGGGAGGTCTCAGGCCAGCGAATACTGAAGCCCCTAATTGAGATTGTGTCGCTGACTTTTAAGGTGCCTTCACTCTACCCTTATATGATTCATATGTTTAGTGTCCATTTGTTTGTCTGATGTTTTTCTTTATGTAAAAAAATTTCCCAGTGGGCAGGGACACCATCCAGCCACCTCTGGGCCACTTCTGTGCCTCCCAGATCCACAGTGCTTCTGCCCCCACTCTAATGTCTCGTTCCTGAATTCTATTTCTGCTCTGGTTAGCTGGCAATGCCACATCCAACACTCAGGAACACAAAGACATATGAGAAAAACAATCCCAGTTCTCCTTAGTTCAACTAAGGCAAGGCTGGAGGATTTCAAAAAGAACTTTTCCTTGGAAACAACAGCAAAATATACACAAAAGCATAAATAAATGAATAAGTTTGCAGAGGTTACCCTGCAGACCAAAACTTAAGGATAAAATAGCAAGCAGTGAAAACTGGCCAGCAAAGCTTGCAGACCGTCCAAAGTCCTCCTTCTTCCCCAACCTCAGTCTCTGAGAATCTTGTAGAGCAAAGTGTAACAAAGATAGCCCAAATTCTCCCAAGATAGGTTTTATTTATAACTTGTAACGTATGTATTCCAAAGAGGACATGGGGTAGCTTACAATAAAAGATATTTATTTTTATTTTTTAATTATATATATATAATTTCAAAGCTGTTGAAGAAGAAATAGGAAATGTTTAAATGTAGAGGAAAATATAAATAGAATATATCAAATCCCTAAACTTGTTAATTATATTTATATATAATTATATTATATTAGATATAATATAATTATATTAATTATATTTATTATTCAATACCATGTTTGAACATTAAATTTAACACCGAGAATAGAATCCTAGAAAAATAGCACAAAAAGGGAAATATGATATGTCACTCAATGATAATACTTTTTCAAGAAAGGCAAGCTTTTTCCTGGTACTGAATATTTAGCTCAGTAATTGAAGCATAGAACTCTACAGTGATTGTATAGAACACACACATAGACTCATTTGATTGATAGTAATGTTTGTTTGAGTTGATACCACTTTTAGGTCTGACGGAACCCTCATTCCTTCCCAGAATTTGTTTCCATGTTCACCGTGGCTGTGCAGCACTCCCTTTCTTAAGCTGACCTTAGATAAAGTGAGGAAACCCCCCAAGAGACATCCTCTTCAGCAGAGGACTCTAGACAGGAATGAGCCTCCCAGGGAATAGAGTTATCCCAGCCTAGTGAGAAGGATGTGTGCTCTGGACTGCTTAGCAGTGTCTGCTGTTCCCATTTCTCCATTTCCAAACAGAAGCTTGCATTCATTCATTCGTTCATTTATGAGAAGTGTTAAATATTCTTGGTTTGATATTACACATAAACCACACTAAAATGCTTTTCCATAAATAAAAGGCAGCATTTTAGTAAACACAGGGAAATTAGATTGGCATAGCAAAGACCAAAAATATAAAGTAAACATTGCTACCTTATCTCCAGCTCTTGCCTTTAACAGGCTAATAAACACATGTTGAGATACCAGTGAGTCTTGCTTGGTTCCAAGATAGTGAAGGGATTTCCTTAGTATTTAAATATATTGATGTAACCAATTACATAAATCTAAATATAAAACCAATCTTGAACAGGTTTGAGATGGCAATTTACGATCTTTGTGAAAAGTCAAACATTACTAATTTATCCAATCATATCTTTAGAAGGAGAAAACAGTGATAGCATTTACTGAATTGGAATTACTATCAAAATTCAAAAAACTGAATTAACCACAAGCCAGTCTTAGTTAAATCAGGACTGTCCAATAAAAATATTCTGTCACCCTTTCATGATCTGAATTCTGGTGTATGAGACCAATTAAATTATGGTACACATTAAAAAAAGTCATGAAATATTTCTGTTTTGTAATAAGTAAAGCAGTGGCCAATTATTACTCATTAGTAGCTTTTTTTTTTTTTTTTTTTTTTGAGACAGAGTCTTGCTTTGTTGCCCGGGCTAGAGGGCCGTGGCATCAGCTTAACTCACGGCAACCTCAGACTCCTGGGCTCAAACGATCCTTCTGCCTCAGCCTCCCAAGTAGCTGGGACTACAGGCGTGCGCCACCATGCCCGGCTAATTTTTACATATATATATATTTTTTAGTTGTCCAGATCATTTCTTTCGATTTTTTAGTAGAGAAGGGGTCTCGCTCTTGCTCAGGCTGGTCTTGAACTCCTGACCTTGAGCGATCCACCCACCTCGGCCTCCCAGAGTGCTAGGATTACAGTCGTGAGCCACCGCGCCCGGCTTTCATTAGTAGCTTTTTTGAGATAAGCTACCAAGTCTGCCCTTTCTCCCTTCTTATTAATGCTGGTGAAGATTATTTTTGTTCCAGGGATGTACTTCTTAGGATTCTCCAAATACCCGATCAGTGTCTCCCCAAGTGATGCCATTGTTCTTATTGGCATCTGTGTAAGAGAATCCAACAGCCTGACCTGTCTTCTGCCCAAAGAGATCATGGAGATTTGGCCCCATCTTGTGCTTGCCTCCCTTTTCCACAGTGTGGCACTGGGCACACTTCTGAACAAAAGTCTTCTTGCCTTTTTCAATTTCACCCATATTTAATTATCTTTGGTTGCTCATGGTATGAAGGTTCCCAGTTGGAAGCTGGACGTCCCGCTTTCTCCCAAACAGGAGCTTTTAGTAGTGTCATCGGGGTTTTCATCTGCAGCTACTGGATGTATTGGAGGTGACTGAATTATTTAGTTATAACATGGAAAACTACGTGTGAACTGGACTGAGAAGAATGCCCATCAACCAGAGATCTGGGACTTGTAGCACAGAGGCCCCGTACTTTCCCTCCATATATAGTAGCAAGATGTGCTTTGACATTTTTCTCCCTTTGGGAAGAAAGTGAATGCCATTTTGGTAGCACTTGGGAGAGTTGTATTATGATTGTACTGTTAGATTATTGAAATTTTTTATGTGTTTATGTTTGTGTGCACATACACATGTGTGCTTGCAGGGCAACCAAGAGGAGACTGTGGTGGACATGAGTTCTCCTCTCCCTCTTGCACCCAACACCTGCTTGTTCTGTATGGTTTAGATACAGGTGACACTCACCCCCATCCCTCCCCTCACTTGCCCTCAATTCCCATGCCAGGCAACTGTGGTGAGCATCTAATACAGAGCATGGCCTGGTGGTGAGTCAAGATAACATCTAGGCTACTTTAAAGAGACAAATAAATAGTAGTGCAGGGTATATTTCAAACCAGGAAACAGAAAACAAGAATTACCTGGTCCACCTTCCTGCGCTCCGCTCGCATCCCACTCTCCGGAGGAAAGTACTTTCATCTTTTTCACGTGTCTCTTCTGGGTTTTGCTTTCTTATTTCTGAATAATATGCTTGACTGATGCGACTTGGTTTGCAAGTGATTTTAGATATTGCCCCTTAACTTCCTGCTCTGGAAGGTGCTTAGTTCTTTCCCTGCCCGCCCACACACGTGCACTCACACATCTCCCTCTGTGCTACCAAAATGGAGTTAAGCCACAGTTGTTAGTTAAATCATTACTCGGCGTTTTCACTTTGGCCATATCAACATCATTCACTGAGCCATGTAGCTTACTATAATTAGAATTCCTTTCTTATACAATATTTTGTTTTTTCAGGACTTACTATCATTTTTCCCTTTCTTTGTCATAATTCTTGCCCTGAATTACTGCCAACCTAAGAAATTCCTGTGGATATGGTCAAACGCACATCAAATGATCTATGTTTCCATATTTTCCTTGGGGTCACCCCTCCTCTGGAGCCCCCATCCTTCTAATCCAGTCTGGTAGTTCTGTAGGCCAGTTATACCTCTACTCTCTAGAGACTTCCCATCCTCTTCCCTTTCTTCGTTTGGAGCCCTTCTTTCCTGGAACTCATTTTTTTCTTGGTTTACCCCCTTGTTGCAATGGAGCACATCCTCCCCTAGCTTTCTGAGAAAGAGTAGCTGGGAAATAAGTTTCTTGAGATACTACATGTCTGAAAATATCTCTGTTCTCCCCCTTGCTGTTGATTGATTGCATATAGAATTTTAGATTGGAAACAATTTATACTCAGAATTTTGAAGGCCTTTTTTCTTAGCTTCCAGCTTTCAGTGTTGATACTGAGAAGCTTAGTGCCATTCTGATTCCTGAACCTTGTTTTATGTCCCTCTTTTGCTTTAAAGAGCTTCTCTTCAGCCCCAGTATTCTAAATTTTACACATAAAGCCTTAGAATAAATTTTCCCCTCATCCTGTTACTGTGTTGTATACTTTGTGGACCCTTCAGTCAGGAAATTCATGTCCTTAAGTTCTGAAAATGTTTTCTTATAGCTTTGATAATTATCTCCTCTGTTTTCTCTTTTCTCTGCTGCACCTGTTAGTTGGATATTGAGCTTCCTGATTTAATCTTCTAATTTCCTTATTTTATCTCCTGTTTTTCATTTCTTTGTCATTTTGTTCATTTCTGGGACATTTCTTCAACTGCATCTTAAAATTCTTCTGTTGAATTTCTTTATTGCTGTCGTCTTATTTTTTAACTCCCAAGTTTTCTTTACTGATTTTTAAATGTTATTCTGTTCTAGTTTCACAGATATATATTTTATCTCTCTGAAAACATTAGTTATTGTTTCTTTGAAGTTTTCTTCTGTTCTTTACATTGTACCTTTTCCCTAAATTTCTTTTTTCTGTATTTTTTTGAGGGAGAAGGATGAGGGCATGTTTTTTGCTTTTTGTTTTTGTTTTTCCCTCTCTTGTCAAATGTCTAGTGATGTTTGGCTACCCATCAGTGTTGGCAAATAAAGCACTAACAAGACATGATAAAAGTTCCATAAGCATAGGTGGGGGTCTGTTGAATTGTAGATTTCACGAAGGATTATCAGACAGGAAAGGACCTAGTCATCTTATTAGGGATCCCAAATATTAGTATCTGTAGGTCTTTTCTCTTTGGTTAGTCCATTTCTGCTGAGGGGAGCTCTGTGGTCTCCCCCTGACAAATGGGAGCTTAACTGCTAGTGTCTGGGAGCCTGACAGGTAGAAGGGGCTGTGAGCTCACCATTCCATATAGGGAACCTTTATTTAATCTCCCCTCTTTTAACCTCTTGTTTTACCCTTTCCTTCTCTGCCTACTTCCTCCATGTTTCACGGGCCTCTGGTCCGGTTTCTCCGTGAACCTCTCTCCCAAGAGGATAGGGCAGAGATGATTTGGCCTGGTGCGAGGTGGCAGAGGGGGCCTGGAACAGACCTGGTCCTCATACAGTCTCTAAGTAGTCCCCCATTGGGCGCCCTGCCTTCCGAAGCTCTGGAGCCCCCCATCCCCAGTCTCTCTGGGGTCTGGTGTACCAGGCAGCTTCCTGCTGGGAATTCCCAGCCCCACCCCCAGTCGTTTAGATTTCTTCATCTTCTACTCTAAGTCACTTCTTATTTGTCCATTTATTTTCCGTCTTCCAACATTTTACTGCTATATCTGATTGGATATCATTTTTTCTATTATTCTTTTGATTCATGGGTTTATACCATTTCCCTCCCTTAAGGCAGAGTCTGGGGAAGGGGCAGAGATAACCGTGAGCATTCAGTTTGCCAAATGAAATCAGCACATGAAATACGTCATCCTTCCCGGCCTCCTTACAGAACCATGAGATAGGCGGTATTATTCCTCTGTCGCACACAAGGGATGAGCACCCTGAGAGGTGAAGGCCATTCTTCAAGGTCATGCAGTGACCAGCGGCAGAACCGCAGTTTGAACCCAGGTACTCTCTGAAGCACACACTCTTTCTACCACATCACACTTACCCTGATTCTGGGATTGCTCAGGGATTCTTTCTACCACGCTGAACAATATTAATCAGGAATACATACCACACACAATCCCCAGGGGCCACGTAGTTCAGCTAACAGAGCTTTTTTTCTTCTCTTTGTTCCCCGAAGCAATTATTTTTTTTTATTTCATTTAAAGACTCGGCCTCTGCAGCTGCCGTGGACAGCTTAGAGTTGTCTGAAGGTTGAAGACGAGAACCAAAGCCGTGAGCTTACAGGCCATCAAACTTGAAAGATGTATTGAGGTGAAATACTGCTGCAAAGCCTCCTCACCAAACCTTTTTTTAAGTGCTTTTTCTTTCCAAAATGAAAAAGAACCGCTTGTACTGTACATGCATAAAATCGTCAGCTCTGGCAGTGTTCAAGACAATGTGTTTTTGTAACTGCCCACCCCAACGTAGCAGACAGTATAGTCTTCCAAAGCCAAAATAATTATGTATTGTGCTCTGATATTTAGAAGTCAAAGATCAGTGTATGTGTGTGGGCTGAAACACGTGCCTTTCCTTCTCTCTTTTGGAGAAGCAGCCTGTGCTAACAGTTAAATAACTTTGTTTTCATACTGAATATTTAAGTTGCAAATTTGAGCCATGTGGGCAGGGGTCTGAAATCAAGACCCCTGAACTGCCGAGGTGCTTTTGGAGTTCAACCATTTGGATGCAGCATAGACTGACTTCACGGGGACGCATTCAAGTGGAGTTTTTCATTCCATTTATGATCTTGCCCTATTTTTTTTTTTTTTGCCTTACCCAAGTCTGATATTTCCCTTGGTGTTTCCAAAGAGATCTGTATAATTATGGGGAAGTGTGAAATACAGTAATATGGGGATTCCAGAAGAAGTTCATTACAACTTTTCAGAAATATTGAGTAAATTACTCACTTCTGAAAGGAAAATATGAAGGTATTGTTTGTCTTTAAAGTATTTATTTTTCTAAACACAAGTGCCTTAGCAACTGTATGTGAAGACAGGTTTATTTCAGCAGAATTTGTAGTAAACAATGTGTTCATTTATGACCAGGCCCTGGTACATGCAATAGTTTCATTTGCAATTCTGAGGCATGATATAACCAGACCATAACCATTCCAAAAGACGTCTTGCCATTTTGTGTTTATTTAAGCAAGGTGATCACTGTTTCAGACTACCAGGCTCGCATCGATAGGCATCCTAGATCTGCCGCATATAGGAACAGATGGACATCTTGTTGTCCATATGCTTTGGGCTTAACCCTGGCTTCAGGAAACAGTCCTTAGAGAAAGGCCCATCTAGGTCAGATCAGGAAATGCTGCATTTAAGACACTAACCAGTCTGGGGCCTCGGGTGGACAGAAATGCCCCAGATGCCCCCGCTACCTTGCTTTTTTTAATCACTGCTTCAGACCTCTACGTTGGTGTCTCCTGATTCTCGTTGTTTTATATCCAACATATGCAGAATAGAGTCTGGTGGCTCATCAGTGTCAAGGACAATGTTTCTGTCAAACAAATATTGCCGAAGGTGTTTGTTAAAAATGCCGATTCTTGAGGTCAGCCCCAGGCTTACGGAACTTGAGTCTCTTGTCCTTGGGCCTGAGAATCTATTTTTCTCTCCTAGCACCACCCTCAACCTGTGATTCTTAGGCAAATCATACTGTTGATATTTTCCAAATTTCCCTGATAAAAATTACAAGATGTTCTTGCTGACAACACAAATTCCTAGGCCCCATCCTGGAACCCACTGATTCACAATCTCCAGAGGGATGGGGCCTGGGAAGCTGCGAGAATGGAACCTAGTATTCCAAAAAAACCTAAAGTCCCAAGGCCAAGGTTGCCTGCTGGAAACCATCAGAGGAAATAAACTAAGCCCCACCTGTGACCTTGAAAGACTTAGCAACTGTTGATTAAAACATAAAACTAGGGGAGAGACGGAGAAGGACCTAGGGTCTTTGGGCCCCAAGCAAGTCCAGTCAGAAACTTTTTTAGGTTAATTTCATCCATTTACCTGTTACATTTCCAAGAACTTTTGAACTTTTCTAATTCTGCTAAGTTGAAGTCTGGATATAAAGTCAATTTTTATTATTCTGCTAATTAAAAAGATCTAGAGGGAACTTTTATTTGCTTTTCACTGATTATTTCAAAAAGTATGTTTCATTTGCCTTGGCTTTTCAAAAGCAAGAGTAGCCTTATATGCTTTTTAAAAAAAATTTTTAAGCAACTGTCATTTCTCGTATCTTCTGAAGTTTTCTACTTCATCCATATATAAACCGTGAGCTTCTGAGGTCCAGAAAAACATGTATTATTTATCTCTGTATCCCTGTATCCCCATGGGGCAGGTCAGTGCCTAGCATGTTAAGTGAATGCTGCATGAATTGAGAGGAAAATACTTTATTTTCTCTGCCAGATTTATTTTCTTTAGCTAAGACTATCAGAGTTAAACTTAACCCTTTTTCTTTGTTTGTTTGGGTGAGCCTTCTCACATGTGGTTGATTATTGGTTTATTAATCTGAAGATTTATGCAATGCAAACTGCTGATTTTTTTAAAAAAAAGTATTATAAAACTGAGAGACAAACCATACAATTGTACATACCTGAAAAGAGCTGTCCAGATCCCCTGTATCCTGCTGAGGAAATTTCATTGCATAAATGGGTTACTATTAGTTGATGGAAAAATTAAGTTACTGGAATCTCTAGTTCACTGATCGTGCCAGTTAACTGAGGTATTAGTGTCCTGTTTAAACTCTCAGAGCTATTAAATTAAATAGTCATGACATGAAACCCCAGAAAAGTCTTATTGTTGTCTAGAAAGATTGTGTACAGGTGTTACTGGCCTGCTTTAGAATAAAAAAGGCTTCAGTATTCTCAAAAATCATTTCCTCTCCTGAGGAAATGCACCATAATAAAATAGACTTTTCCAGTACTGTAATTGCTGGCTTTCAGCTTCAAAAGAAAACCCTTGAATATTATTCAGGTTACAGTTTCCATCAGACTTTTCTGAATACACTATAATAATTTTGTGTTTGATTAATAAAATAATTCCAGAAAATAAAAAAAAACCTATAATCCATAGAGACTGGATTGTTGGAAACATTTAGTTGTTTAAAAATTGCTTTTAATCTAAAAAGATGCATACACGTTAAGCTTATTAAATGAAGAGCATCATCCTCTTTGTTGCAAGAGCGCCACATTCCAAGTTGTCGCGGTGCTTTTCTTGAGCTGCTTTTTTAACCCCAGTGAGATGAAAACTCTAAGAATTCCGTTTCAAATGTTGAAGGTTGAATATTAATAGAAATGAAAAAAACCCTTTAATTTAAAAAAGATAATTTCTAATTATTCCCAACTTTTTATCAGAGTAAAGATATTATTTGATGGCAAGAGGTCCTCTTAGACACTCATCACTTGGGGTCACACCGGTTTTGGTATCGGCACTTGTGAGTGCTCCATTTTTCCTATCAAGGATATCTGTCAGGTGTCCTGAGCTCTCTTACCCCTGGGAACCCTCTCCAGGTTCTAGAGCAAGTATATAAACTCTGGCTTCATGACTTCCCACCCAGCCTGTGCTGTTGTTTTTAGATATCCATTTGCTAAAGGACACATAAATGCAGTTTCCCAGTTTTGGTAAAGAAAAAAAAAAGGTTCATCTTCATAAAGTACTCTCTTCATTTCATATATTCAAATTTGCAAGCTTAGCTGTTGCTTGGGTATTTCCTCTTGGAATTTTCATTTAACTGGGTCTGCTGCCACCAGGTGAGCAAGAGCATCTCAAGTCTGCCCTTCTAGGCCATAAAGGTTGGCCAGAGGAATATCTGATAGAGAAACAGGCGGGCTTTCCTTTGGCTGACCTTTATCTTTACACTGTGACGAATAGCTAAGTCTAAGTTATAAGATGGTGTGCGTAGTTTTAAGTGAAGAAAACAGATACCTGGAGGCACCAGTGTTTCATTAATAGCGAGGATGGTTTCCAATTACATGCCTTTCTGCTGAACGCTATTTTACGTCAGATTTCGAAACAATATAATGTTTGAAGGAATAGATAATGAATGAAGGAATGCACTCTAGGATGTCAAAGAGGAGGGGTTATAGTAAGAAAACATCAGTATCAGCCAAAAACCATCAAATGTACAAAAACATCAAATATATGTCTGGGAGCCTTGGGTAGAGGGGAGAAAATGGAGGTGTGACACTGACCTGGCCTCCAACAGGAGAGTGGGAGGAAGGCCCCAAGGAGGGCCTTGCAGGGGAGGCCTCTGCTGGCTGGTGATGCTAGACCTACACCTGAGTCTTTTTTTTTTTTTTTGAGATAGGGTCTCTTTCTGTCACCCGGGCTAGAGTGCAGTGGCATCATCATAGCTCACTGCAACCTCAAACTCCTGGGCTCAAGCGATCCTCCTGGAGCTGGGACTACAGGTGTGCACTACCGCCTGGCTAATTTTTCTATTTTTTGTAGAGGTGGAGTCTCACTCTTGCCCAGACTGGTTGTGAACTCCTGGCCTCAAGTGATCCTCCTGCCTTGGCCTCCCAAAGTGCTAGGATTATAGGCATGAGCCACTGCGCCCCATCCCTGAGCCCTTTGAATGCTTTTATAATCATAGGGACTGTATCTGCTTCACATTTAGAATACTCAAAGTAGATGTGTGTCTACACTCAACCCCCCACCAAAATAAGAAAATTTCTCCCAGTGGCTTGCTACCCAAAAGACAAGCTCTCTATAATCCCAGTGGAAGAAAAGCAAATATTGTGCTGTCAAAACTTGCTTGCAGTAATACCAAGATGTCCAAAACAGGGCTCGTGATCATCTCCAGCCCTGCTTTTCTTTCTCCACTTTCTATTTTGATGAGCAAGACCACCAACCACTCTGTTTCTCAAGCCAAATACCCAGGAATCATCCCTGATTCTGCCCAGCCCCCACATCCCGTCTGATGCCAATTCTCCTTGATTCTACCTCCTTGGTGTCTGGGGAATCCATACCCTTCTTTCCTCCTCACTGCCTCACCTTTACTTCGGCCCTCTGTGGTCATCCGGACCACTCCTGTTGTTCCCTAACTCATTTCCCTGTCTCTGCATCTGCTCCTTCCAGTCCATTCTCTGCATGGAAGTGGGGGGTGGGGGTGGGGGGTTGAGGGGGAGCTTTGGAAAATGCAGATTTGCTTTTGGCAGCTCTCCCCCTCCACTGTCACTTCTCTCTAACACCTTTCAGAGACTGTCCACTGCCCAAATTGCTTGTGACCACACTTGGAGCCCCCCGTGATCTACTCTCCTCATCTGCGGCCCACCACGTGGACGCACAGCTCTGGATCCAACATCGGGGCAGTTGTTACCGTGCTGTGCCTTGATGTGCCGCCTTGTTCATTTCCTCAGAGAAGATTCTGCCCTGCAAAGTGGGAATAGTCCTAGTTGCCTCACCGTAATTTGGCAAGTTCCTGAAAGATCCTGCTGCTATTTTTGTTATAATTGAATTAAATGTTCACATTAACGTGGAGAAAACTGACAGGCGCACGGTACTGTCTTCCCATCCAGACATGTGGCGTGTCTCTCTTTTCATTCGTATCTTCCTTTAGGTTCCTCAGTGAAGTTGTGGAATTTTCAAAAAGCACTTCTTTCCATTTTTATTAATTCCTTTGTTCTCTGTTCATTAGTTATTAATAAACCTTTTTCATTGTATTTTCTAACTGATTATGACTGGTTTATAAGAAAATGGTTGGAATTTATCTATATATTTTTAACTATCTCCTTTACTTTAGTTCAAATAGGTTTTCTGTTGAATATTTTATTTCCAGGTTAGGCATTCTTATTATCAGCAGGTAACAATTTTGTCTCCTCCAGTTCTCAAAGGGAAAACCAGGAATAGGTGTGGTCAAGCTTTTGAGTTCACAGTGAAGAAGAGGGTTGACTTGAGCAGCAAAAGGGAGGCCCGTTGACAATGGGGACGTTCTGTGGTAGGGCAGACAGTGAGAAGTCATATCGTCTAGTCTAGAGCTGGGCACCTGGCTGTGGAAGCAGAGAAGATGGATTGGAAGTTGTGTTATTGGTATTCTTAGGTCTTTTTGTACTTATGTGTTGTGTTAACTTCATTGTAAACTCTTTATAACTATGACCATAAAGTTGAAGTTAGTCAAACCTGGGTTCAAATCCCGGGCCCAACACTGAAGAGCTTTGAAACCTTAGATAAGTTGCTTATGCTTCTGAGCTTGAGGTTCACTAATAACAATAACAGCAATGGTGACGATAGTGACAGTAATACCAGCGTACAGTGTGATGATGGGGATCAGAGAGGATGTATATAAGGTCAAGAGGACAGTGCTTGATGCACAGCAGACCCTCAGCAAACGCTTGCAGTGGTTGATGCTGCTCTGTCCTCATCAGATGGTGGCAGGGCCAGAGCCTTCCTTTTTAGCAACCCCTTCAGCAACCCTTGGGCCTAGTCACAGAAGTGCCCACAGTCAGAGTGCCCTCCTTCCACCCACCCTGTCCTCTCTCCCCTGCTGCTCTGCACCTCCCATGAGCTTTCCTTTCTCAGCTCTTCTTTGGCCTCTCAACTTGTCACCATCACCACCATCCCAAGACCTCTATTCTGAGCGCCGTCACACTGCACATCCAACTACTTTTTGATTTCTCAACTGAAACCCCTCTGCAGTGTATCCAGAACCACCCCCTCCACCCCTTCTTTTCTCTGTTTCAATAAATGGCACACCACTGACCCAGCTGGAAATCCTGTTTCCTCTCCTTCTCTCACTAGGGCACCCCTTTCTTTTCCAAAAGGAAGCTCTGGAATTCTATTCTAAAGTATGTTCCAAATCCCTCCACCTCCATTGCCACCACTCATTCCATGTCATCCCCATACCTGGATCCCGGGACAGTGCTCTCAAACAGTTCTCCGAGGTAGTTCTCTCAGATAAGTCTGTTGACTTGACTTGTACATGGACACTGTACCCTGCAGTCCAGTCTGCACACACTGGCATAAATGACTGTATAATATAAATGAGATCTTGTCACTTTTACTTAGAATAAAATCCAACCCTTACCATGGCCTCCAAGGCCCCACAGGACTTAGCTTTCTTCAAATTCCATCAGTCCCCAAGTTCCCTGTGTACAACTCAGTCTGGCTGGCATGATCTTTGCAGAGCTTCACTTCCAGGTCCCAATGGATCACCTCCTCGGAAGGGCATAGCTGAGCACCTCATTAAAGTAGCGCTTATCATCATACCTTGTTTGTTTCCTTCTTAGCATGTATCTGTGGTTTGCAATTATTTCATCGTGTGGTTGTTTGAATGCCTGTCTTCTCCATTAGCCTGTAAATTCCTTGGGGACAGATCTCATGTCCATCTTGACCATCACTGTATTCCCAGCTCCTAACATGGTACCAGGAACAGAGTGGGTTACAGCAGCACATGGAGGCTGTCAGGCTTCCTACTCAGCCCAGATCCCATCATAAGCCATTTAAATCCTGTCCTCGCTAACCTTCACTCAATGTCATTTCCAGCTATTCCTTCTCTTATACCTCCATCCACACCCTGTGTTCCAGGGTGCTTCAAGCCTTCTCATTTGAGAAATAGCAGTAGGGACATTCTCCAGAGTGACAAGGAAGTTAACCAGAAAGGAGTGTGCTCTTTACTCGCCTCAAGTCATGAAGATTTTCATCCTGATTAAACCTACCAGTGCTGTAGAATCTCGATTTGACATGAGCATGGATGTTAACAAGTGACTGTGGCCAGGCATTGTGGCACACACCCATAGTCCCAGCTACTCTAGCAGCTGAGGCTGGAGGATGGCTTGAGGCCAGAAGATCGAGGCTGCAGTACACTATGACCACACCTGTGAATAGCCACTGCACTTCATCCTGGGTAACATAGGGAGACCCCATCTCTCAAAAAAGAAAAAGGTGACTCTGACTGAAACTAATCTTGATGTCGTAACTATCTCATCGATGACCTAAAAGCTCTAATTTCAGAAGTGATGGAACGCCTTCTAATCATCTTGCTGATGACCCAAAATTTTGCAACTAGAAATTTATTCCTTTAGTCAAAATCTGTTCTTTGTTTAAAGCACATATATCTATAGCATGAGATATGTATTAATTTAACTTTGTTGTTTGGGAGATCTTTTGGTTGGTGGGGGGAGGTACCAGAATCTTTCATATTTCCATAAAAAACATAGGTTTATCCTAAGGCCACGTATTCCCATTTTTAGGAACCAAAGCAGACTTGGTAAACCTGCAGTGCTTCTTATTTCCTAGTTCAACTCCAAAGAAAGAATTTCTTTACCCAGCTTAGCTTAGTGTGCTGGACTAAAACGGGTCAGAGGCTGCCGGCCAGCCTGTGGATTGGCTGACCTCACTTCATATGCCCAAGTCTCTGCATGATGGGTGGGATCTTAGGGTAGACAGAAACCACAGCTGCCTTGGCTCAGCCCTCTACCAGAGCTTTGCCAAAACAGATCCCGTGTAAAGGGGCTGTAGGCACACCATGATTGGCAAAGCCTTGATAATAAGAAAAGAGCATGTGTGTTGAGTACTTACTGTGTCACAGACACTATTCCCAGTGTATTACATACACTGCTGTTATCCCTGTGTGGTAGGTGAGGGCCAGATGGGATAAATAGCTTGCTCTTGATCACACAGATGGGGCGTAGCGTAGTCAAGATTTGAACCCAGGCAGTTTGCTCTAAATGATTTCTTACATGTCTGAGTAAAGAGAAGATGATAGTGAATTGGTCAGGGTGAGAGAAGTAAACTCCATGGACCAGGGAGAGGGCAGTAAAGGAAGCATCTGGGAGCAGTGAAGATCTCCCTGCATCAGTTGGGCCAGCCCTCTGTTCAGAGGGAGGGCGAAGCTGTTTGGGCAGAAGAGTTCTGCCTTGGAGGTAATAGCCATGGGAGAGACGTTCTCGTGGATGCTCAGAGTGAGAGTGGAAGTGTACTGAGGAAGGGACCCAGGAGGTCTGGGCAGACCACTCAGCCTGGTAGGCAGAAGCTAAAGAGGATGGTTGTGTCATCGAAGCAAAAGAAGTGGAAGTTGTAAACAGATCGTTAACTTGAGTCAAGTAATGAGTATTTTGGTGACTTTTATGACTTAGGGACATTATAAAGAAATTGTATTTTGAAGATTTTGTTTAAACAAATGTGGATATCACTCATGAACTTGTTTTTTTAGACTTTTACTAGTAGAAGTGATGAACAAAGTGAAGCCGTATCAAATCCCTTTGAGAACGTTGGGAAGTTAGCATTGCTGGCTAACCTCCACCCATGCCAGCAGGCAGGCGACGGATCTGAACAGGAAGGCATTAGCTGTCCTGTAACAAGACCAAATGAGGTTAAAATGGAAACTGGTAGAGGGTAAAGCTAGATTAGTTGGCAAATTTGATAATGTTAATAAGATAATTTACTTTCTTGTTTGACTTTATGGTAGAAAAGTCTCATGACCAAGTACTGGGTATGGTCATTTCCCCAGAACCAACACGGAACTGTAATGGTCAAGATATAGATTGTAGTTCAGTTACTGTCATCTCATATTCAATGCCATTCAACAGGAATGGAAAAGAAGCAGCCCTTCAAGTCCAGGAAACCGTCAAAAGGGACCACTTAGAGCAGATTGCAGAGCATGTTAGACTATACACTAACAGAGCCACTAGATTGAGGTCTAGCCACATAAACACACGCTCGTTCCGTGGCAAGGCTGAGCAGCTTGGATTTCCAGCGCTAGACGTAGGAATGGGTGGGAAATCGCCAAAGCAGAAAGGCCTCAAGCCAATTATGCAATTAGCCAATAGCCTGTGCTGGCCTCCGCACTCATCCAGATAAATTTTGAAATCATCAGCGAGCTCTTGAGCCAGATCCTTTCTTTGTGAGGAGGAAGTCAGACTATATAAACCTGCCTAGCGCGCCATGCGGTAAGGATGTGGGACAAGTTCCACTTCCCACCCCCTGCAGGAGCAGAATCATTGTGCAGAGAGACCTCTGGCTGTGTGTGGCCTGGTGTGGTCCTCGCTAGCTGCAGGGGGAAGGGTCCCTGCTCAGGATGGCCACTGTCCCTCTACCCAGCCCCAGCCCAGTGACAAGGGTACCCTAATCACACTGCCTGCCAGGCCCTACACAAGGGCCTCACTTCAAGGCTCACCCCCACCTTATTTAAACTTGCAGAGGGGATGCTAATTAGCAAAGACTGGAGCTCTGGGAAAGGAGGGGGGCTTTTGGCCCAAGTAGATGACCTTTTGGACCCAGAAAGGAGAACTGGGCTCCAGTTGCTTTTATTCAAGGCACTCAGAGTGCTTCCCACGTATCTCATTTATCCTCATGACACCCCTGAGAGGTAAGTTTGTTTGAGATTTATACAAAGTTATGATTATGCCTATAGATTCAAGTTCCTGCCTCTATGTCATTCTAAACCTTGAGTCTCATCCCCATCTCACTTTTCCTAACATAGCTAAACCCTTCGGGGAATGAAATGTCTCAGGCTTTCGCCTAGCCAAAGGGTGGTTTCTTCCTCCCTTCCTTTTTTGTTGTTGTTAAATTTGATTTATTACTTAGCATTCTAGCCAGGCTCGATGGATGTTCAGAATATTATAAAAAATGTGGATTGAAAAGATCGTGCTGAAATGTTTATTGCGTTCTTAGAAAGAGAACAAGGAATGGCACGGAGAGTGTGGCAGTGGGGAAGGAGGTGGGAAGGCGAATCTTGCTCCTAGGATATTTTAGTGTGTCAATAAAAGACAGTGCTCAGAAGGGAAAGAACTTATATTGCAATCCTGCTATCAAGAATGCAGAAGTGTTCCAGCGGGGGTAAAGAATAGACTTCAAGAATGTAAGGACCATAAGGAACTAATCATTAGACGTTCTTTCTCTCATTTCCTCACTCTCAGTGCTCAGAGAAGGCCGGTAATGGAGAGGCTGCCTGTGCTTTAAAACTAGCTCTCCAGCACGCTAGCTTTGGGGTACCCCCTTTATGGCAGACAGCTGTGGCTAGCTGCGTGTGAATGAGAAAGCACCTCCTTTTGACTTATTTTGCACCTTTCCCGGAACCTTTGTTCTTGGGGTGCTCTGAAAATATGTTGTCCAAGATTACAACCCCTGATGCAGGGAAATAAATGTCACACTGGCCCGTCGGCATCCAGCGATCACACTTGGAGCTGAAATCATACCCGCTCTTCCTGCCACGTAGTCCTCATCTCCAGTTCTTCTTCTCTTAGGGCCTCTCCTTAGGCTTCTGCGAGGAAGAAGACAAGAAGACGGAGTGAGAGTTCCTTAGCAGCGGAGGCCATCTGTGTCACCCTGATACTAAATAGAAACGCTGAGCACCCTGTCTTTTGGCCACTCCAGCTGCTGCTGTGGCTTCTGCAGACTTGCTCAGAACAGAACTATCTTTGTCAAGAGGAAACGGGGCTGAGGGATATCGGTGTGGGAGTGGGGGAAATGGCGGCAGCACGTGAGTTGTGTGTCAGACACATCCCGGGCCGCTCCACGTCTCTCGGGGCTGTGCATCATGGGTGGACACGGTCACTGCGCAGTGGCCTCCTGCTGGCTGGGGAGTCCTGCCCCATTATTGGTGTGGTGCCCAGAGAAAGCCACAGTTCTTCCTGTCATGGTGACAGATGATATTTTATCGTGTGGTGGGAAGAACTTCTAGTGAGCGTTTGATCCTGACCTCTAAACAAAAGTCCTCAAATGTCAGCACCGGAAGAATCACACGGAGGGCTTGTTAAAACACAGGTTCCCAGGTGGGACCCTTGAAATTGCATTTCTAGCAAGCTCTTAGGTGATCTGTGCACCTGGTCCCTGCATCGCAATGTGAGTAGCAATGCTTTAAACACAAACATTTCTGTTGATAGGTAATTTTTGGTAATTTCTTTATCATGAATGTCCTGAAATAGAGAGTGATTAAAAATTGCACGGAAAGAATGAAATGTGAACTGAGGCTATTTGATTCAAGACAAAAAGGGTCCCTTCGCTGAAAACTGAGTCTAAATGATCTCTGCTAGAAAGAAACCCATGAGTATCTGGCAGAATCCCAACATTTCACTAAAATGTAACTCTTCATTTATTTGCAAGGTGAGAATAGAATATATGCTAGAATTTTATTCTCAGATCACTAACCACTACGGAGGAATATATTGATTTTCAAGTTGGCAGTGCCTGCTGTACTTTCTTTACTTGAACCATTTTATAGTTCAAGTATAGTTCTTTAAAACCACTATTCCTTAATTACTGGTTTTATTTGTAGTTTATACACTTTTATTCATTCATTTAACACATATTTATTGAGCACTTACTACGTGCCAGGTGCTCTTATAGCTGCTAGAATATCCCCACATTAACAACTGCTGAGTAAGAAAATCATTTGAAATCCATAGTGCTAATTCTGAATTTTTTTTTTTTTTTTTTCGAGACAAGATTTCACTCTGTTGCCCGGGCTAGAGTACTATGGTGTCATCACACATCGCATAGCTCACTGCAACCTGACTCCTGCGCTCAAGCCATCATCCTGCCTCAGCCTCCTGAGTTGCTGGGACTATAGGCATGCGCCACCACGCCCAACTAATTTTTCTATTTTTTTTTTATTGAAATAGGGTCTCACTCTTGCTCACATTGGTCTTAAACTCCTGGCCTCGAGCAATCCTCCTTCCTCAGCCTCCCGAAGTGCTAGGATTACAGGTGTGAGCCACCATGCCTAGCCCATACTACTGATACTTAATATTCCAGGTAGTATTTGACTCCAAACTATGAGCTGCTATTCAGTCATCCAACAAGACAAATATCTGGTGACTATGTATTATATGACTTTGTGCTAAGCATGAGAGGGGACACAGACATGCAAATACCTGGCCTGTCATCTCAAAGAATTGACAGACTAGCAGGGAAGGTATATCATGAACCCAATTAATTGTTAGTTTAACCAAATAGTACATTAATTTCTGTAAAGTACGTGTCTAGTGTGCTGAAAAAGCACAGGAGAAACAGTCCTATGACTGCCTTGGGCTTGGGCAGAGAAGGTGTCCCTGGGGAGGCAGTGTTTTTGAGCAGAGGCCTAAAGCCAGTGCCGGTGTGCTGGGTGCGGAGAAGCTGGCAGAGGGCCCTGAAGCAGTGTGCACGATTCCTGCCAAGCCACAGAGGTGTGAGAGAGTGTAGCATGTTCAGAGTGGGAGGCCAAGGTGGGAAAACTGGATCGTTTCATTGGGAATGTGTCATAATTCTACTTTTTTATTTTGCTTTGAAACGACTTCTGAAATATCTGACAGACCATGTTTAATGTAAGCCAGCAAATATTGCAAAGCCAAATCTGACCTTTTGGATTGTCTATCCTACTTTTTTCCAGAAGAGTGGATAAGCAGAAGGTGATGACATCATTTTAATATTATCCTCAAACACCTTTTATTATTTGCACTAGCAGCACACATTGGAAAGGCAGATATTTTGTGTTCTTTGTGTGGTATGTGATAGACAAATCCCTGGAATAGGCTCCAATATGCTAATGTGTGACCCATGACACTCAGCTGTGGCCATCAATCTGCCTTTTTCTAGGACCGTATCTTTATGGTCTGTTTAAGCCCCTTACACTTGAGCACCTACAGCAAAAGGGAGAAAAAGACTTCTGCCTCAGTTGCCTTATCTTCAGAAGTGATTGAAGCTACTCCCCAGGCTGGTTCCCTCGCATGGAACTGTTTCCCGATCTTTCAGCTCTACCACAATGACTCCTTGGGCCTCAAATACTTCTATTCGTCCTTCTTGCCAGTAGAATCCTTGCTCAACAGTTTCTAGGCTAACCATATTTCTAGAATTGGTGGCTTGGGACCTTGTCCATTTGTTTTCAGTGGTGGCATTGTTGAATCTGCTCACGATGTCTGCAGGCCTGTGTCGCAGAGCAGCACAGGGGTTGAAGGGCACCAGTTCCCACTCTAAGTTTTCACTTAGGAAAACCAGCCATTTGCTGCTACACTGACAGCAAACTCTGAAAGTGGCAGCCTCCCTTTGCGAAAGTCCAGTTTTACAGATCGTCAGATAACCTCTTTGGGGGTGGTGAAAAGCGTTTGAGGCTAGTCCTCAATGGAAGTGACAGCATTTGAGGGTAGTACTGAATGGAGGTGACATAATTGCAGCATCATCCCTCACAATGAAGGGGCAGGCTCCTTCACTCCACAGTGTGAATGTGCCTGTATTCACACCATGTGCTTGGTGTGAGAGCTCTGCAGCCTGGCTGTCCCTGTTGCTCCCGTGCATTTCCTAGATTGAGCCGTAAACCCCGGATGCTGCTCTTGGTAAGAGGTACCTTTCCCATGATCCAGTGTAAAACATCTTAGAAATCTCTTTTTTTGCTCTCATTTCACCAATCTTGGTGCTCACAGGGCTCACAACTCTAGTAGCTCTCATCCTGCTACTAGTGAAAAGTTAGCAGTTGACCAGTGTGCTGGGGGAAGTGTGCACCCCATCCTTGCTAATAAGGGTCTCACTGCAACAATGTCGCTAAATTAGAGTTCCAAGGCCTGGAGAAGAGCATGTCCAGGACATTCTGGGTAAAAGATACCCACCCCCCATCATAGAGCAAACGTGAATGGCATTTTATTGAAGTGCTCTTGGGTATTTTTATACATATAAGCTTACAGACTGTTGGAGAATCTTTTTTGTTTGTTTGTTTGTTTGTTTGTTTTTGAGTCACAGTCTCACTGTGTTGCCCGGGATAGAGTGCCGTGGCATCATCCTAGCTCACAGCAACCTCAAACTCCTGGGCTCAAGCGATCCTCCTGCCTCAGCCTCCCGAGTAGCTAGGACTACAGGCATGCGCCACCATGCCTGGCTAATTTTTTTGATATATTTTTAGTTGTCCAATTAATTTCTTTCTAATTTTAGTAGAGACGGGGGTCTCGCTCTTGCTCAGGCTGGTTTCGAACTCCTGAGCTCAAACAATCCGCCCGCCTCGGCCTCACAGAGAGCTAGGATTACAGGCGTGAGCCACCGCACCTGGCCCGACTGTTGGAGAATCTTGTGTGAGCATCAACTTCAAAGTCTGTTTTCATGATAGAATCGTTGCAGACTGAGTTGGAGCAGATTTTCAAGAACAGTCCGGCAGCCATATTTGGTTGCGCGAGAGCAGTCACACCCAGAGCAGGAGGCTGGTGGAGTCGTCCTCAGAGTTCCTCCCTTGCTGTCGTGCTGCAGCGGGGAGGATGTGGGCAGCAGTGAAGACTTAAGGTGGTCACAGGTGGCAAGGATCAAAGCGTCTCTGTGCAGAGACTGTGAATGCCACTGTTGTAGCAAGTACAATTTCCAGTGGGTAAGAATAGTAGCCAATCCCAGGTAGCGTGCTCAGCGCTAAGCATTTTATCTCATTTTGTCTTCATGGCAACCCTGTGAGCCAAGGGTTATTGTTCTCCTGATTTTAGGCTTGGAGGATTGGGTCCCTCATTCAAATGACAGAGCCATGATTTGAGTGCATTCAGTCTGACTTGGCAGCGCACGGTGCAGCTTCAGTTGTGTTGCATGTATGTCATAGCATACAGCTTCCCAAAGAGGGAACCCCGTATTCACCCATGTGTTCGTACTGTCACATACATTCTGCAGCATGCACGGGAAGTGACGCACAGTGCTGGGAGTTAGTGGGCCAGGGAGCTGAGGACCACTTAATGGTGACCACTTAAAAGCAGGGATGACCTTTGGAACACAGTAAAGTCAATTTTTCTGCCTCAACGATGGGGACAGGCTTCACAGCCACACTGAATAATTATGACAAATGGTCTGGTTAGTTGGGAAAAGACTCAGCTCAAAGTGAAAGGCCCATGTCTGGCCACTCTCTCGCCAGCCCTTATTTTTCTTTTCTCCCATAGCCCTGAACAGTCATCTTTCTTCTGCCCTCCCCATCGTGGCCCTTGGTTATATATAGTCATGTCACCTTGGAGGCCAAAGGAATGCTGAGATGAGGTGGGGGAGATGTGGCCTCCAGGATAACAGAGCCGCTCTCCACCCAAGCACCAGAAGGGGTGCTAGCGCTCCCCACTTTACTGGAAATGCATTTACATGAATTTTTCCACACTTTTGGTGACATCGCGTGTCTACTATTTCATCTTACTTCTCCCACCACAACCTGGCCTCCTCTCTATTTCAGCAACCAGCTGGTGGCCGGCACTTTGCAGCTCTCAGCCAACACGATGATGAAGTGAAACGGCCCCTAATACAGGCAGCAGCCATCAGTTTAAGAAGCACACTTTCCATGTGGGTGTAGGACGGTCAGGATGGGCCATCTGAGGAGTAGCTGCTGTCCGAGCAGCAGCACCCTGCTTCTCACCTCCGAACAGACCACGTGTGCCCACAGACCAGGCAGGTGCCAGTTCTCTGGCTGGGGTACCCTGTCCTGGAAAGTGCTGGAGCCCACTGACAAGTTCCTCCTCTCCAGCTCTCCTTTTTCTACACTCCATAATAAGTCCCCTTTCTGTTCCAGTTGTCATTACATCACCCTTCATTCCAACAAACTTTGGTAATGTGTTATTTCTAAGCTTACATATTATTAACATTTCAGGATGGCAGTTCCTGATGCCACGCAGGAAGGCACCCTAGTCTTACCCACAATATGTTTCCAAATCCCACTGCAGGATGGCTGCTCTCGGAAAGTATTATTAGCACTGCCTGCCCATTCCCCTGGAACCCGAGGGAAAGGGGACAGATGCCTTTGAGACACCACCTAAGGTATACAGTAAGATGAGAGAAGCTGGCCTTTTCTTTATAGCACTTAGCGCCTTCTGGTACACTACGTCGTTTACAAATTTTGATTTTTGTCTGTCTTCACCCACTGCGCGCTCCCCCCCAAAACAAGCACACTCTAGAACACCCATTCGGTGGAGGTTTGTCTGTGTTGGTCCTTGCTGTATCCCCAGAGCCAAGCTCAGTGCCTGGTAAGTGCTCAGTCAATATTTGCTAAATCAAAAGCCGCCACAGAGACGCAGAATACAGAGGTTGTCAGTATTATTTTTGCTGTCCTAGCCACATCAGGAGTGGGGACCTTCTATTTTATTTGTCAAGTGAACATTTATTGAGCGGCTCAGTGTGTAAGGTATGTAATGTATACCGAGTGTATACGAAGTGCTTAGCACCAGTAATGCAGATGGACACGACTCTCATTAGAAGCACTTTGGCAGCAGACACATGCCCGGGCCCAGCCTGACTCAGGCCCTGAAGGGCCCATACAGGGTGTGCCCCAGGGAAGGAGGGATCCCCAGTGGGGGCTCTAAGTGACTCGTTTGCCCTATCCAGCATGTTCCTGTTAGCTGTGTTGCCAGAGGGTGAGCTCTCCTGCGCTGATCTTTGCTCCACATGTCTCTTGCCGCAGAACTAGAGCCCATCTCTTCTTCACTTTGACTCTTCAGGACAACGTGTACAGCACTAATCAGCAAGTACTTGTAAAAGAATAGGATATGTGATTGCGAAAGAGGAGAGTTTGGTATCTGGGAAAGCCTCTTAATGGTGACAGCTGTTTCTGCTGGGACCTCAGCCCATTCAGAGTAAGGAAATGCAACACAAGACCCTTCTGTAGCAATGCCTCTGAGCTGTCTTTTCAAGACTAAGCTAGCAAAGCAAACTCATGCTCACGTTGCTCGTATATTTTCCCAAATAACTAGAGACAAATAGTTATTTTTGCTGATGATCTCTCTACTAAAAGATCTTGGTTGCAAGTAAGAGGAAATGACTTTGGATCATTTAGGTTAAAAAACATGTAATTTATTTAAGTGATGTTGGGTTACTTGCGGGAACCTAAGGGATCATTGAGCCAGTGAAGTCTGGGGAAGAAGCCGAACAAAGGCAAGGCCTGGGACCTTCTGGGCTGGGTTTGTGGCCCATCCCTCTAGAGTGTTACCATTGCTGTGACTGAGCCCCAGCTGTGCTCTGCGCAAAACCCACAATTCCTGGAGAAGAGGACCTGGTTGGTCTCACATGGGCTCTGTCACCTCAGCTGTGTGTATGCGGGCAGGGTCAAGATGAGCAGACGTGGCTACTGGGCCACCCCAGGAATATGTTGTTTTGAGGTTTGGAACTCAATGGCTCAGTTCGGATCTACCCAGAAGCCTTTTGCATCTTGGTCAAATGATTTGCTTTTAACAAACCAAATGGATAAGCATTTGATGCATGGACAGGGCATTATCAGACAGCTGTGTGTCTGGCCTGCGTTTTTCCACCTGAGTTAGAACTTTGCAGCAGTGCCCCGTGTCTCCTTGCCAGGTGTCCCTAATTGGTGCCAGCTGATGTATCCCGGTCCAACAGGACCAATGAAGGGGTTTGTAATGGTGAATCCATAGCCTGACTGGAACCATCCAGAAATCTTTTGACAGTCCAGAGGGAATTGTCAAAACAAGATATCTGTAACAGAGTTCCTGACTGTCTTCTCAAAGACGCTTGAATTTCTGCCAGACTCCAGACAGATTCACACTCCCAGGGGTAACATGCAGCACAGTGAGGGGATGTTTCTTAGCAAGTATTGATGCACCAGAGAATCAACATTAAATTATTGACTTGACAACTCATAATATGCTGCTTTTGATTGTTGATGTGAAGGATTGCCTGTTTACGATGGAATTCTGCTGTTGACGTGTAGCGATTGCTGAGCTGAACTTATTTCAGGGAAGGGAAACGAATAACACTTTAAGAACATGGATGGGGCCTAGAAACCATTCGGCACTTTCTGTACAGGAAGCGACAATAATGGCCGAGTTTTTACATACTCCCTCTAAGGAACGGTTATCATCTGCAGAGTTTTATGTTTATTTGGGGGGGGGTAGGTAGGGATGGGGTTGACTTTCTGCCTCTCTCATGAGACCAGCAGACCCAGAGAGAGTCACATGTGCATCTTCACACCCGTTGGAGCTGGCGCTCAGTAGGCACTCACCAGACGTCCGTTCAGTTCGATTCTGGTTTGGGGGACTCTCTTGGGCAGATCTCATCCAGGGCATCGCTCTTGTCCAGCGTCGGGACAGCGCAACTGACAAGTCTGACCTGATGGGTCCTGGCCAGTGACATGAGTTCTCACATGGGGTCTCCATGACCGACTGTTGACCTCACCGTGGCCTCGCGGCTGTGACTGCTGCTCCAGAGCCACCTGACGCCCGGCCAGGTGCTTGTGCCCGGGGTCCCAGCCCCCAGACCCCGAACGCGCCTGCCTTTCACTCAGCTGCTGTCCAGCTCCCCTGCCCTGTCTCTCGTGGTCTTAACTCCCTCTAATTTCCTGTTTCTAGGCCAGTCCTTTTTTCCCTCATCCCAACCCCCTCTCCTTCCTGGTCACTCTCCCCCAATTCCTGCTTCCTGCTGAGAACGCTCTTGCTCTCTGGCCCCCAGATGTCTGTCTCTGCACCACTCTTTCCCGCAGTCGCCTTCCCTGTAGAGCTGACTCCTCTCACGGTTCCGTTTCCGCAGAGCCTTACCTCCTGTCAGCATGGCGTGGCGACGGGCGCCAGCACTGGGACCCGGAGGTGAATTCTCTCCGGATGGGGGCTTGGCCTTTGCGAGTGGGGGGCAGAGTTGCCGGGGGAGGAAGGTGTCGCTCTCTTCCTGGTGTTGCCTCTGCACCAATCCAGCCAGACCCTCTCAATGGCACCGGCCTGGCCTCTTGGAGAGTCACCTCAGAAAAGACCGCAGTTCTTACCTTCAGGAAGCTGGCACTTCCCAGAAGAATGCAGCCAACGTTTAGTCAGCACCGGCCTCCTGCCAGGCCGTAGGCCATTACAGCATGTCACGTAACCCTCCCACAGCCTTGGGAAATGTGTGTGCTGTCCCTCGTGACCCCCGAGGAAGCGGGGTGCAGGGGTGTTGGGGAACTCGCCCACAGGGGCTAGAAAGGAGCCAGGCTCAGTCTGTAAGCCCCTCCCCCCCCACTAGCCTGTGTTCTGGACCATCATCTTGTCAAAGACAGAGACTGTTCATTGCATTCCGTCAGCCTGACCCAAAACTGAGATAAAATTAAGACTACTTGGTGGCCAGCTTTTTGCCTTGTCATGTATTTCTTTGAGGAATCACACTGTGTTGACTTGTGTGTCACCATCTGTGGTTTGCTGCCTCCATGCCGCAGGACTTCTGTGGCCTCCTGGGTTGCCTCCTCCCATCCTGACCTCCCCAAGTCGGGCCGAGCCCCGTGATGCTCCCTCCTGGGGAGCGTGGCCATTTGCCCAGAGCCAGCCTTGCTGCTGGCCTGCCGCCTGCGGACGGCTCTCTGCAGGGAGTGCGGAGTGGCTGAGCCTCAGGAGTCTGGGCTCTTCTCTTCACTCTGCTTCACCTCTGAGTCCCGTTTTCTTGCCTATAAATTAGGGGAAATCGGTGCCCTCCTCGCCTCATTGCCTTATGGTGAGAATAATACGGGATTTGAATACTGGTAAACTTTCTGGCTGGGTGCGGTGGCTCACACCTGTAATCCCAGAGCTTTGGGAGGCTGAGGTGGGAGAATTGCTTGAGCCCAGGAGTTCAAAACCAGCCTGGGCAACATAACAAGACCCTGCCATCTCTACAAAAAATAAAAAAATTAGCTAGGATTGGTGGCATGTGCCTGTAGTCCCAGCTACTTGGGAGGCTGAGGCAGGAGGATCACTTGAGTCCAGGAGTTGAAGGCTGCAGTGACGTATGATTGCACCACTGCACTCCAGCCTGGGTGACAGAGTGAGACCCTGTCTGAAAAAAAAAAAACAAACAAAAAAACAACTTAGCACTTGTGCCTAACAGCATAACAGTACTCTTATTTTGGACTTCTGTTCTTGTTACACTGCTATTACCATTGTCATTGTCACCATCACTATTATCATTAGTGCAGGATAGCAGACCACCCGGCCCCCGCAGCCCCAGGTTCCCCCACCCCTTCTCCCTCGCAGCTGGACGTGTTGCAATGTCGGGTGCCCCTTTTGGTTTGCTTTAACCTTCTCCTCTGGCCCGTGACCCCGTCCGCAGCGCATGCCCCTGCCCTGACCCTCACTTCCGCACAGGCTTTTCCATCTGGGTCTTTCACAGCTTCGCTCACCTGGCGTCCCCTTGGCTGTGCACTGCTCGCCTGTTGGCTGCAGCCGGCGCTGCGCCCAGCACAGCTGCCCTTCCTGTAGCTAATAACTGGAACGGATGCTGCCAGATATTCCGCTCTGAACTTCCAACCTTTCCTGGACGCCCGTCATCGCCGCCCAGCCTCGGCCAGAATTGCTCTCGCTGTTTCTACACTAAATGCCACCCAGGTGTTCCTCTGTTTTTGCTCCTCTTCCTTCCCTTTTGGAGCGAATGACATTTTATTTCTGTTGTTAAACGGAGAGACCGGCTCTGTGGCAGGACATTTATGGAGCACCTGCCATCACAGGGCACCCTTCTCAGGCAGTGGGCTGCACAGGGAGTGATGATTATTGTCAGCAGAGCTGCCATTTATTGAGTGTCAGTTATGTTCTAGAAGTTTTATGTACTTTATCTCACTGAATCCGCACAACAAGCCCACGAAGTCGGTATGTTTCAGTCTTGTTTTATAGGTTGTGGAACCAAACTCCGGAGAGTTAGGAAACTGTCCCCAAGTGTCATGGGGACAATCAGACCTGATTTCCCTGACTGTAAAGGGATTCCCCTCCCACCACGTCAGACTGATCCCTGTTTTTGGAGATGCGGTGGCCTAAGGAAAGCAAAGTTATTAAATAGTAAGAACTTAAAGATGGAAGACAGTCATCGAAGAGCAGTAACCTTGCTGTAAACGCTTCTCGGCCTCTGGGAGGCAGGATCCTTGTGGGCTGAGCAGTCTTCATGGGGAAGTGGAGTCTGAGCCGAGCCCAGGGGTGGGCCAGGGCTGCACTCAGAGGGGAGTGGGCAGAGAATGTAAGGTCTGTTGGGGACACAGAGGCAACCCCTGGTGCTGTAGAGGGAGGTTGATCTGTGAACAGAGAAAGGAAAGCTTCAGGGATGGGTTGGATGCCAGGCTAAGAACAAAACCAAACTGAGAAACTGGAGAAGACTTTTTGCCAGTGTTTTAAGGAAAGCATTTTTGGGGGAAATTAAAAGTAGACTCGAGAGCTGAGGTCAGAGGCAGGCAGGTGCCCAGTTTCCCCCAGCCCAGCTGAGCGGCCAGGGCAGTGGCAGGAAGGCCGTAGTGTCCGCAGCCCGTGGCCCCAGCGGGGCACACACAGCCCGGAGTGGGCAGGCCTAGGCAGGGGCCGCCAGGGCAGCTGCCATTCTCCAGTCGTCGAATCTGAAAGTCAGAATGTAAATACGTTCACCTTTTCTGCACGGCGTCTACTCTTTTCTTAGCTTATTTGCCCAGTCGTGGGATTAAAGGGAACATTTACATGAACTTTTGAAAACAAATATTCCAGTTTTGTCTCTTCTCCTGCTCATTCCCCACCTCCGCTCAGGAGTCTGCTGCTAAAAATCTGTTTGATCAGCGAGAACCACCCGGTTAATACATAAGCAAATGTCACCTATTGACAGGCACAACTGAAAAAACAAAACCCAAAACAACCAGCTATGGGAGTCACTCAGAAGTGTGTTCTGTTCGTCTTTCAAAGTTATTTAGCTGCATGAGGTTGCCTGTTGGCCCTGTGAAATATGAAATGCAAGGCAGACAGTAAGAATATGGTTCAAGATAACCAAACTGGCTGCAGCCAGGATGGTCTTCTTTGTGACAAAACCAGATAAAAAGACTTCCAGATAAAATCGCCCTTCATCCCTCCCTGCCTCCCCCCTCCGCTCACACCTGCCTCCCTCCTCCTCGCCCATCGGCCGCCTCCCACAGTCCCCTGCAGCTACTGGGCCCGTCCTTGCAGAGATCGGCTCTCCCCCCTCACACAAAGCCAGGCTCCATGTTGTGTGTCCTCCTCCACGTCAGTCAGGGCTCAGAGCTGTCACCTACACTCCACGGTGGCACAGGTGTTGGCAGCACAGGCCCCACAGTAATTTGCTGGTTTCCAGTGTTTCACTGGAAAAAAGTATGGACCATTCCTCCAGATGAACAATCTTCGGAAAACACAACCCTGTTCCTGAGAGACTGTGTTTAATATCCTTTCCCAGTCTGAAAAAAGGGAGTTTGTTTTCTTACGTCTTTTTTTAATTGCCATGAGCTGGACTTGTAAATACTGTAAGTGGTTGAGTAATACTCATCTGGTAAACTGACCAAAGGAAATGGCCATCTTTTTCCACTCTTGTAACTCTGGCATCCCAGGCCTGCCCCTGAAAGGGGCTCTTGAGCACTGGGAGGGAAAATCTGCCTTGCCAGGTGCCGGCAGGGCCCAGGCAGGAGCTGAGTGAAGCGCGGAGGGAACAACCCTGTAGCCAGGAGCGTCGCCAGGTGTCCCGTGCCGGGGTCGGGGCAGAGAGCATCCATTGTTGGAGAAGTTGGCAGGTTCCCAGAAGTTCAACTGTCTTTCCTCGTTCTGAAATGTCAAACATTTCCTTCGCTGGGGGATGGATGAGTAGACCCCCTGGGGTTTAAGCACTAATTCTGAGGCAAAAGAAGTTCTCTCTTTCACACGTGACTGAATAAGATTCATGTTCTTTCCACGTCCACCCCACAGACCACAGAACGGTCTCCTCTCCTTGAGACCAGACGCATTTCCTACGTCCGAGGTGTCGGAGGTTCTTCCCTACCCTCTGTCTTTAGGAAACATCAGACTTTCTGTGGTTATGTGTGGCGGTGTTCTTTTTAAATGGTGCCTTTTGCTGATACTGAAATATTTGTACATGAAATATGTCTGGGATTTGCTTCGACACAATGCACTGGAGACAGGGCGCAGGCGAGGGTGCACGTAAAACCAGACAGGCCAGGAACTGATCCTTGTTAAAGCTGAGTGATGGCTTCGTCGCAGCTCAGTGTACTCTGCTGTCTGCTTTTGTATATGTTTAACATTTTCCACCATAAAACATTAAGGAAGGGAAGGGGGAAGGGAAAGAGAAAGAGGATTAAAAGAGAGCAAACTCTTTGTCCCAGGTTTTCAGCCCCAAGGAGTCTGGGCCTCCCTCCCCGATCAACCTCACACTCTGTCGTGAGCCTGGCTGCTCTGGACGGGTCTGCGGGTGCAGAGAAGGGTTAAGTGCGTGGGCTGCGGGGGCTGACCCACCTGAATCCCAATTCTAGCTCCTCCTTTTACTGGCTGTAGGCCTTGGGTAGGAGGGTTAACCTTTTGGAACTTCACTTCCTAACACGTAGAGCAGAGATGAGGATTAAGCAAGGCAGTGTACCCACAGCATGTACCGCAAAACCTGGCGTGCGTGAATGTCCTGTGTACAGTGTCCTTAGCTTTCCCTGGCTTTAAAAAGGTTCTTGGTCACTCTTTCTGAAACATCCTTCCGAGGAGAGAGACTCCATTCAGAAAGGTGCCAGAGCTGTGATCACATTCCAAGAAAGCCACACTTCTTACAGAGAAAGGCTGCAGCGATAAGGCAGACAAACACCTCCACTTTGGCTAAAAGAACCCAAAAGGCCACAGTGGACTTTTGCTTATCACTGTCACCCGCCATCTTAAAATGACCTCCTCAGTTGACCCTTGGTACACGCCCGTTTACTTAAGCCTGTTGAAAATCTCCTCCCAAAGGACTGCTGTTTGCTATGAAAGGGTTAAAATGTAAAAGGCTTATTTGTCATTGCTCTTAAAGTCCTCATTTTCATCTTTGGACAAGAACCCGATTTATCACGTCTTATCAACTCACCGTCTGTCAGTCGCTGAAGTGCGTTTTCATTTTTCATAGGTACTGTGTACCCTGTCATGCCTTTACTGTGGCACAGTTTGTCTAGTTCACAGTTTCTGTGATAGAAAAATTAGCAGCTTGAAAAAGAATGGCTGTATTAATAATAGTTCCAAAGGCCCACCCACCATTCTGCTAAAACTATGCTATTAAAGGTCTCTGCCACCCGGGAGTTTTTCTCTGTCTTCTTGGTACTGTCTTCTGCAGTATTTGTTGGTAGATACCATTTTTTGAATTTTCTCATTAATTGGCCTCCTTGACGCATTTTCTCAGCCCGCCCTCCCTGTTGACCACTCCTTCTGTGTCTTACTGTTTCTTCTTGTCCCTTCCCGAAATTCAGTGCACTTACTCATTTATTCTACATGTGTACCTCGTGCCTCTTTTGTGTCCCAGGCTCTGTCCCAGGTCCTGGGGATGTGGTGGTGAACAAGAAGGCACAGTCCCTGCTGGGACGCTCCCATGCGGGAGGAGACAGATAGCACCTGAGACCTAACTGATGATTTAGTGAGGGTTACCGTGGGGACAGAGGGGCAAAGAGCGCCCAGCTAACCGGAGGGCACAAAGGCCTTCCTTAAGGAAGCGACACTGGTGCTGAGTTTGGGAAGATGAACTAGGCAAAGAGAGGGCGCTCTCGGGCAGAAAGGAGCGCCTGTGCGCAGGCCGGGAGGTGACCTGATCTGCTTTACGTTCTAAAAAGCTTCCTCCAGCTCTGCTGTGGCCCATGCACTGAGGAAAGCGGGAGGCCAGTCAGTCTCTCACTGCAGGGTTCCAGGTCAGGGATGGTGGTGACTGCTGATGCCGTGAGGCCTCTTCCCTGGGATTACAAGCTAGATGTGTATCAACTAAAACCAGATGTGTTTGGTTTTTTGGGGAGAAGAGGTGGAGTGAAGAAGATGGCGTCCCTCTCTGTCACCCAGGCTAGAGTGCAGTGGCTTGATCATAGCTCACTGCAGCCTTGAATTCTGGGCTCAAGCAATCCTCCTGGCTCAGTCTCCTGAGTAGCTGGGATTATACGAGTGGACCACTATGCCTGGCTAATTTAAAAAAATTTTTTGTGCAGATGGGGTCTGTACAAAAAAGCTATGTTGCCCAGGCTGGTCTTGAACTCCTGGCCTCAAGTGATCCTCCCACCTTGGCCTCCCAGAGTGCTGGAACTACAGGTGTGAACCACTGCACCTGGCCAGTTGTTATTCTCGATTTCTTTGTTCTCCTCACTTATTCCACTCTTCTCATAACCACCCTGTTTTGAAAATTCAGGATCACTTGTATTGGCCTCTACCCTTGGTCTAGAGCCCTTGCTGCAGCCCCAGGTGCTCTCGCAACTATGATCCTGCCTGAGCCTCAGGAACAATACCTTTTCCTAAAATACCCCTCATTATTCCCCTAGTCCCTCAAAACCTCAGCCCCTCCCCCATGTGTTAGGGGAGCCCAGGCTCTGGAGTGCCAGCGATCGCCCCACGCTCCACCCAGTCTGTGTCTGCCTCTTCCACTCCCATCACCTTCTGATACTTCACAAAGTAAACCTTTCGCAGAGCTAGGAACAAGTTTTCAACCCCACACCACACGTATAGCAGAACGACCAAGAAGTAGTGAGACTTCTGTGCAGGTGGAACTTTCGGTCGAAATGAAAATATGTTCTACTGGTTCTGGCAAGAAGATGGACTAAGATAATATTCTCTCTCCCTCTCTCTGTCTCTCACACACACACACCTCCTTCCTTCTCACTGTAAGCATCCTGAAATGCTAGGTAAAACCCTCACATGTCAATGCATAGCTGGATTTACAAGGGAGAAAGGAAATCCCCAGATGAAAGAAATGAAAAGAGAATTGAAAACCAGAACCTAAGTGAACGAACTCATCCTGCAGCTGGGTCACTATCGGTCACGGTGATGTAGAGCAGGAGCTGGCCAACCACTGCAAAAGGCCAGGTGACAAATGGTTTAAGCCTGTGCAGACCAGCGACAGTGTGTCACATCTCATTCTTTTACTTTTTTGATAACTGTCAAAAAATACACAAACCATTCCTAGCTCATATGTTGTGCAAAAACAGACCCCAGCCAGATCCGGCCCAATTGGCAGACCCCTGAGGTAGAGGCTTAGGTTTAGGTTTATAGACACCTGAAGACGGCAGGTGGTAGGGTGGGGGAGACAAAAACCTTGGGTCCCTCAGAGGAGGGACTCTGAAAAGTTTGGATCACCAGAGAAAGAGGCTATATTAGAAAAAAGTCACCCACTCTTACAGGAACATGACAAAAAAGCTTGTCATATATTTTTAAGTCCTATCTCAATATACAAAACCAGGGGCATGTTGTACTTACCTGGGCTGGGTTGAAAATTTACACTGCGTTGCACGCTGAGGGTCTGTGGGTAGAATTCAGCCAGTCTGTGCAGTTGGATGGAAACACATGTTGCGTTCACTTTCGCTGGCGTCTGCTTGAGACTTAGCGTTTTCTTTGCTTGCAAACGTAGTTAGCAAACCACAGCAGTGTGGTGACAGTAGTCACTTTGTCACCAGTAGAAATCAGATAGTTTCACATCAAAATATAAGTGCATGTGTTATCTCAGAATTGAAAAAAAATATGTTTTGGTAAGCATGTTTCAGTATGATTGGAAATTTAAAAACACTTCTAGGTAGTTACTAGGCCAAAGAAGAAATCAGTGGTGAAAATTTTTAAATATTTAGAATTTAGAAACTAACAATAAAATGACTCCATAGCAAAACGTGTAGACGTAGAGGCATAAGATTTAAAAGGAAGACAGAAAATGACTAACTTTCAACTCAAGAAATTAGAGAAAGAACAACAAAGTGAATCCAGAGAAAGCCTGCGAGTAAGATTAATAAAAATCAAAGCAGAAATTAATAAAACAGAAAACGAACAAATAAGAGATCGACAGAGCCTAAACTTGTTCTTGGAAACGACGACTAGAAAGAGCGCACCCCCGTGGCAGGGGCGGCCGGGAGAGAGCAAGAACGTAGAAGGGACCGCTGATAGACGCAGCAGAGCGTGTGCATCACAGCAGAACGCAGCAGAGTCTCGTGCCGGTAATTCTGAATCCTCAAAAGAGACGGGCAATTTCCCAGAAAAATATAATTTAACGAAACTGACTCAAGAACGAGGAAAAGCAGAGCTCCAGACGTGAGAAACTGTCCCAGCATCAAGTGAGTGTTTAAGAGATGTTGAGCAACCATTTAGTCACTGAGTCAACCAGGGTGTACAGAGTGTCCACCCAGGGCACTGCTGTGGGTGCTGGGACACAGCGGTGACAATCCGGACCCCACACTCTATGTCAGTGCTTCCAGTGCAATTTTCTGCCACAGTGGGAACGTTCTTTATTGCCTCTGTCCGGCGTGGTGGCCACGGGCCACGTGTGACTACTGAACACTTGAAACATGGTTAGAGCAATGGAGGAACTGAATTTTTAACATGACTTCATTTCAATTTCAGCAGCCAGATGTGGCTCGTGGTTACCTAGAGTACTGCGGCTCGCGTGACCCCGTGGTCTCCTGTGGGAGAGGGAGGAGTGGGGCTGTCTGGGTCCCCAAGCAGCTGTAGGTGTGCAGTGAGCAGTCCCGGACACCGAACAGCCACGCGCCCCCGTGTGCTTGGCTCACGCTGTTGCTTTATAAAGCATTTTCACGTACTTTTTCTCATCTGCTCCTCGCTTCCCTCTTGGGGCCTCAGTAGCTCAAGGACTCCAGTGAGCAAACTTTTCTCCAGTGCTAACTTGGTCATAGCCGCGTGCCCCGCCTCTGTTGTGCTGTACCTTGTCCCCTCTGGTACCTGGCACATGCCAAGCACTCATTGGTAAATACCAGGCAAGGGAATGTGGAAGACAGTGAGTTCACGGAGTGAGGGCTACGTCCTCTTGGGCCCCAGTTCCCTTTATCATCATCGGGTAAAGGAATGGGCCAGCTCACACCTGTTATCCCAGCACGTTGGGAAGCTGAAGCAGGAGGATAGCTTGAGACCAGGAGTTCAAGACCAGCCTGGGCAACATAGCAAGACCCTACCTCTCCCCCCCCAAAAATAAAAATAAAATAATTAGCCAGGCATGGTGGTACACACCTCTAGTCCCAGCTACCTGGGAGGCTGAGGCAGGAGGATGCTTGAGTGCAAGAGTTTGATCCTGTAGCGAGCTATGATCACACCACTGCACTCCAGCCTCGGTGACAGCGTGAGACCGTCTCTTAAAAAAAAAATTTTTAAAAAGTACAAAACTGAAATGTTCCACAAATAGGGGTTATATTAAACATATATATTTTAATATATATGTTTTATATACATATGGGGAAAAGTCCCTCTATCAAGGGTATTTTTACAGATGGGTGACCTAAGTGTCTTAGACTCAAGGAAATAAGGTGCAGCCACATGGATAGTGGAGAAAATGGATTCTAGAGTTAAACTCTTAAGCCATTTACTTTATTGATGCTTTATCAATGTGTAATTCAATTAGGTATCAAGGGTGGGCTGTCACCAGTAGCTTCCACCCACCCCGTGGTCCAAGCTGCATGCAGATGCTAGTCAGGGCCATAGCATGCACACACCCCATGCCCCACCTAGGTCCCCCATCTTGCGGTCAGGAGCGCGGGCACAGCACTCCAGGCACGAGGGCTATTTCCGGTTTCCCGGAGCCCGTGCCTTCTGCAGCCCCAGCCTACAAAGCCAGAGTTGTGCAGCAGCCCTAGGCCGCTGACTGCCACCCCCTATCCCGGAGCACGAGTGGGAGGCTCAGAGGGAGTGGGCGTAGCACTGTCCTCTCCGCAGATGCTCCATGGAGTGTGTGACGCCTCTCTGGCAGGAATCACTAAAAGAGGTATCTTCTGCTCTGTTTTTCAGGGATGATCATGGTGATTTTATTGCTGCTCGTGGCTATTGTGGTTGTTGCAGTCTGGCCAACCAACTGATGGCAATAAAGAGACGACCAGCTGTGACACCTGCCAATGACAGACAAAAGCCCAGCACCCTTTTGGTAGCAAAACCTGCTCTCAATAAATTCCCCCAAAGCTGTGAACTCTTGCCGCGCATTGCTTCAGAAGGCGCACAGCTCTGTACCTAGGGCATTGGGTCCAGCGTGGCCCTTTTGGTTTCAGCCTTGGTCATTTAGTGCTAGCCAGAGGTCCCTCAAGTGGTCACCGCCCCATGGGTGCCAATGGATTCCGGCCACCCCGTGATGTGCAGCCATCCTGGGGGATGCTGAATTAATAGGCAGTTTGAAATCTCAGTGTGTGGTCTTCTTGGGGAAGCCGCGTGTCTCTGTAGGAAACGAATGTACAGTCACGGCCACATGTGACCAGGTGGTAGGGTGTGAGACAGGTAAGTCCTGTGCAGAGGGATGGCCACACAGACATGTGTCTGAGTGTGTCACTGCCACCCCACCACCCTGCTCTGCCCAAGTCACCCCATAAGGCTCAACACTCCTTGTGGTGCTAGCTGCCACTGCTCAGAAATATTTCTGGACTCTGCTTTGGGAACTGCCATCAGACCTGGAAGCAGATTCTTTTCATTTCCTCAGTGATAGTAAACTCTCATTTCTCAAGCCTGAAACGTCTCTATAAAAAGCAGCCAGAATCAAATCTGTTGACTAAGGTAAGTGGGGGTAGAAAGTACCGTTTAGGGTTCAAAGGCAGGTGTGATTATGAAGTTGGGAGAACACCGCCTTTATTTGGCTCCTAACCCAGCTCGGTCAGCTCTGTGTGTGTGCGCAGAGCATATGGACCCGTGTGCGTGTCTCAGGGCAGACGGACAGGGGAGGCCTGCTGAGGGTTCCAGGCCCACGGGCCAGAGGGGTTCTGAGTTAGAAGCGGGCCAAGGGCCGAGCATCGTGCGCTCTCCTATTTGCATGTAGAGCAGGATGGGCCAGCTGGCCTTGCTTTGCCCTCCAGGACAAAAGAAGAAAGAATATGGTTTGAGTTGAGGCAGGGGGTGGCATTCCACAGCACAAGACTTCACTGAGAAGGAGGAGAGAAGCAGCCTGTGATAGGGGACCCAGGGTGGGGGGCATCTCCTGTGGATTTCCGCAAGAGGGCATGACTTCAAACCCCCTCTGGACAAAGACACGGGGCGGAGAGCCACGGTGCGCACAGCCTGGCAGGATGTTCTTTCCTAGACCTTGAGAGCAAAGACCCCAGGTGTCTGTGAAGATACCCGCATGGCTCTGACCACGCCTGCTCGCTCCGGAACCCAGGCTGCGAGGACAGCCACGGTGGTCTCCCCGGCAGAGGAAGAAGGAGCTCTGGAACTGCTCCTGCCAGCAGTGAAATGTTCAGCCCGGATGCAAACCCATTGTCTCCACTCACAGTCTCCAGGCAGAACTAAACTAGTCACCTGGCCCTGCTCAACCACAAGAGGACCAGGAAGTGCCCAAAAGGCAGAGAAGCCTAAATATGCGACGAATGGCCCTCATGACAACTGCACCACTTCCTAGCTCTGTGACCACCGGCAAGTAACCTTTCCGCTGTCTTGTCTAGAAAATGGAGGTAAGAAGATTTCCTTCCCACCGTACGGGGTTGCTGTGGGATTGAGTCAGCACAGGTAGCACAAAGCCCGGCTCAGCTGAAGAAAGGATTCTTCCCCTAACCCAAGTCTCAACCCAGGGGGCCAGATGCGCTCCAAGTCCAGAGCTCAGGGATTCTAGCACATTCTTTTGATCTAGAGTGACAGAACTATTTTGAGGACGTGAGGGTGAAGCGGGCCGAGGCAAAAGCTGTCCCGTCTGTCTGGCCCCTGATCCCTGCTGACCTCTAGAGGCTGCTGACAATCGCGGGTCCTTTGGGGCCATGTGGAGACAGACGTGTCAGGAGCAGCGGCAGCTGGGAGGATGGGCCGTGGTGTCAGAGAGCCGGACTGTGACGGGCAGGAGAGGACAGGGAAGCAGGCCTGGGGCAAGGGCACGTGTTCCTGAAGGAGGAGCCCACGCTGGACAGGGGGCTGAGGGCTGTTTGCTGGTGACACACCCTGGGATGCATTTCCTTGTGGGGTGGGGTGGTTGCTAATGGATCATCCTGTAGAAGTTCAAGAATCTGCAGAGCCACATCTTCCAGTCTTGTGCAAAACCCCAAATCTTGTACAAACAGCATCTCCTTGGAGCGCCCTACTTTGGGGCTCAGGGGAGGCAGCGTTGACAGTCTGTTTGACTTTCTCACCTCCTCTCGACTTGCTCAGCACGGAGCCCCGGCAACTCGCGGGGCATCTTTGAACCAGAGCCATGGAGTCCTGGCTCAGTCGCACTGAAAGGCCTTTTCATGCAAAACACTGACCCGACGTCTGCACACAGCAGCTTCTGTTCTTCTGGCTGAATGGGCTCTAGGCCTGGCCCCAGCATTGCTAGCTGTGTGACCCTGGACAAGTTACTTGACTTCTCTGGATCCACAGGCAAGGGTGCCAGGATCTGCCATCCAGGCCTTGGGCGGTGCAGGCCGCAGCGGGTGGAGACATGCCAGGCAGGAATACCCCAGCTCCCTTTAGCCTTCCCCAAGGTGTGGGCTCCTCACATGGGACATCCACCTAGCCAGGCCAGAAGTGGCAAGGCATACCCAAGTGGCTGGGATGCACCCCTTTTCGAGATCTGTTGCCTCAAGAGCCACCCAAGGTGTCTAATGTAAAGGCGGCACTTTCCAGTGTGGTTTGCAAAGCCTGGTTTTCCCCTGCAAAGCTGCCAGGTTGGCAGTCCAGGGCGACCCAGACTGAGTGCCCTGGAAGTGGTTAGATGAGCCCTAAGATCTTACCCCAATCGTAAAGAAGAGAGGTAAGGCAGGGGTTTAGCACCCATCACCTCGGGTGCTTTTTCAGTGAAAATAACCTTCATTAAAATAACAGGATAAGTATTGTTTAGCTTAACTCATTATTAATTATAAGCATTTTAACTCTGAATACCATATAAAGAAATCCAGATACCTGGGTACAACTGGTACTTTTGTTCCGTTTAAACTTCATTATTATTAATAACTGTAACTAAACCTTAGCTGTCATTAGCCCCAAGACAATCAGTTTCTTTCAAGACCCGCAGGGCCCCAGCCTGGACATAGGTTCCACCAGTCTTTTGTGGCTTTGATACAAAAAAGCCTTGGCGGGGGTCATGCTTTCTGCCTGAGCTCGGATCCCTGGAACTTTCCTTCTGCAAGGCTGCCGCAGAATTCCTGACTGTCCTCTGCTTCAAGAGCTGTCAGAACGGCCGGCCTCATCACTTCTTGTCCTCCTAGTCAGAAAAGGTGCCCTAGCCTTCTTAGAATCCCATTCCCTGCTTCCACGGATTCCAGCTTTTGCATAGACTAATTAACGATCATCTCTTATCTGGCTGGATTTTCTAACCGGGCCCTGCTAAAATTTCATGAGTTTTTTTCCTTATTTTAAAAAGGGAGGCAAGACGCATCCTTCCTCTGATTGCTTCGTGCAATTTCACAGACTTCCTCCTAACCACATGCTAGTAACAAAAGACGCTGACCTCTTCCCAGAAACGCCGGGCTGTCCCGCTGGGTCTCTGGTTTGATAAAGCGTGAGTGTACCATCCATATACTCTGCTTCTCCCTGGCTCTGCTCTGCCCTTCACTCCCCATTTTTCTTGGCGTATTTCTTATTCATCTTTATTTAGTCTTAAAAAGAGCATAGAAAGAGATGTCTGTTCAACAAAATCTGACACCTGGGGGTGTGTCTGCCACAAGTGGGCATCCCGTGCCAGGGTACTGTCTGGGAGGCAGAGGGGCAGGGGCAGGGGAGGACCTTATGAGCGTCTGAGCCTCCCCAGTGACAGGCTGGGACAGCTGGGCACACCCTGCAGAGCTCTGTTACCCGGCAGGGGTCTGGGTTTTTGGACTGTGCTGGCTCCTGGGTCCATGATGAGGGTCACTCAGCTTCCTTGTGCCTCAGCATTCCAGTCTCTAAAATGGGCTTTTCCCACCACCCTGGGCCAGTACTTAGCAGCGACCCGGCTGATTTCCTGCATTGAGTCTGGTCGGTGTCGACGCCTTCTCTCCCCAACCGGAGCACGAGGCCCCGGGAGGCAGGAGGGCTGTTTACAGTCAAATCCAGCTTCTCGTGTGTCTCTGCTCAACAGCGTGTTTCCTGCCGCCACCAGCACAGGGCCTGACTGTCGTGGGGTCCCAGAGGAAACCTGGCACTCTCAGGCACGGGCACGTTTGTTATGGACAGAAAAAAAAGCCACATCTTGAAAGTCCTTGAGAACTGGACCCTTGACCAGAAATGAGCAAAGCTGAGAATCAAACTGCCAAGTGCATCACAGACCTCTTAAGCTCAGGCTCTCCCTGGGTCTTAAATCCTGCAAATGGTCGCACCGCCCTGGGGAGTGCCCGAGGCTGTGGGAAATGCCTGCTTTCTGCTTGGCCTGTCCGGCCAACTGAGACCTGCATCCTGTGCCCACCCACCCACCGTCAGGCGTCATTCCAGCAGGACTCAAACCTGAGACTGGCCGGCACACCCGTAGACCACTCGTGTTTCTACCTGGCCTGGCCGTAACCCCTGGCTCCTAGAGCACAGCGCCTGTTCCTCAGAGCCAGCCCCCAAGGCAGCCTGTTTCTTCCCAAGAAGCAGCTAAATAAAGGCACCTCCAGCCAGCTCTCCGCGCACCGGGCCTTTCCGCGCCTTCGAAGGGCGGGCCGGGTGACTGCGTTGCCGTGGGGCTAGAGCAGGCCATGGCTGAGACTTGTCTTCACAACAGCTGGGTGCAGAAATTACTGCTTCCTGGTGACGATCGGCCCCACTTTGCATGGCAACACAACGTGTTCCTAATGACTGAATTGTTTATTTAATAAAGAAATCACAACCATTTGGAGGTTTAAATATAGCCTCTCAGAAACCCAGTGAGCTCAGCTCCTGGTGGCTGCGTGGTGCTGGCACCGGCCCAGTCTCTGCACCGCACGAAGCCTTAAGCAATGGATTGAAAAAAAAAAAAAAAAACATTTGCAAGATCTCTTGAGTTTCACTAACCCTGCTGTATTTTCTTGAGTCTCTACTTGGCGTTGAATAGAAGAAATTGGTTGTGTGAAAGGCAGAAACAACTCGCAGGTTCTGAATCAAACGGGAAAGGTCAGAGGTTGCAGGCAGGGCAAATGGGAGGGGACCTCCCCCTTTCCCTGTCTCCTGGGGTCCCCTATGTCCTGGAGCCCCAGGAAATAGCAAGGGTGGATCCCAGGGGTGGTTCTTGGGGACTGAAATACAGATTGTCCCTTTTGAGATCCTTTTAGCTCAAAACAGCATTCAGAGCCAGCAAGCCCCTACAACTTTCCAGCAAAGCTGCCCTTTTCCTGCCTTTTTTGGGCAGTGAGGGCTCTGTTACTTAGGCTTTGTGAAACCCGGGGCCCTGTCTTGCTGGGGAGTTCTTTGGCCAGAAGCCATGTTCCTTAAGTTCCCCGAAGACTCCATCCTTAACGCATGCCCCACCCAGAGCCCAGGCCACCAGTAAAGACCAGGAGACGAAGCACAGTGTACAAGAGTTTATTTAATGATATCTGAATTTAGTTCTATCATGTGGAGCCCACATTACAAGTTCCATCTGGGTCCATTACAACTCTAACCAAAAAAAAAAAAAAAAGGAAAGAAACTTAAAAAAGAAAATCCACAACTTTTTCCATGTCATTAAATATATTCATATATAATAACCATAATATATTAGTATGCATTGGAAAGAACACTGACCCAAACAGTATGTCATGGTCACAACTAAACATTTACAATTCTGAGTGAACAGAAAGCCAAAACACAGGAGGGCACCGAGGGAGGCTGGGAAGTGCGTCTGGGAGCAGGGAGGGAGTCCAATGGCACAGGAGTGGGCTGGCTTGGTTTTTGGCAGGGGGCGAGGCCCCACGAGTATGCATTTTGACACTCCCGGGGTGTGCCATGGCTGTGGCCCACAGGAATGTCTGTCCATGAACCAGGGCCCAGTGGCCCCATCAATGTGTCTAGTCTGTCTACTCTCTGGGCTTCAGCGGGGCTTCCTCAAGTGTTGAGAGCCTAAATGTTTTTCAGTTTCCTAAAGGAACCATTTCCCAATGCCTTAGAGTCTCTCCTTGATTCCAGTCTTATTTCAATCTGGGACAACTCCAAGAAAGTTTGTACCCATTTCCTGCATGCTATGACTGAGGCACAGTTCCAGGAGGTCACTAAGGGCTTTGGGGCAGCTCCTGACCTCCCTGGGCTTTGACCCCAGGTGTCCCTCCCTCCTGCCCTGCTTTCTAAGAACAAGAGCCGTGGACAGAGACCACAGCCTGCAGGGGAATCCGGGGGCAGCCCTGTGTCCTTCCCCCTTCCCTCCACCCCAGATCTTCAGCATGACTGTGTCAGTGCGGCAGGCATTCGGCTGTCAAGGGCACCAGACCACCCAGCTGGTAAGAAAAAGGACGCCTGGGGAACCTGTTTCAAAAACAAAGACTAATCTGGTATGTGTTTCTTTAAACACCTACATATCACAAATCTGGTTAATACACTCTTCAAAATCAAAATCTAGTTCTGTTTTACATCCCTTCCTAACTGTACAAACCGGAACACCTCAATTCCTATTTCCATCTCCTCCCTGGGGTGGGGGACGGGTGGAAGAGGGGTGCTTTCCCAAGGATGGGTCCTCACCGCTGAGGTTGGTGGCTGCACTCAGAGGACTGGTGTGCTGGGCTCTGGCTGCGGACCCTGAGCTGGGCAAGGCAGCCTGTGATAACTGCAATCCCAACAGTGACCTCGTCCTCCTCCTGGCAGATCAGGCCACACTGATACATTCCCCAAGGGCCAGGCCCCTGGGAGGACAGCTTTTGCCCTTGGGGTGCTGAGCCGGAGGGAGAGGCTGGAGACTGGTTGAGTTTTCAGCAAGATGCCTTGTTGCTTGGCAGGCCACTGGCTCGGAGACCAGCAGTGCAAGCCCCTCACCAGACACAGGGTGGGACTTAGACCCAAGGTGGGATGGCGGGGCTGCCACAGCCCTCCCTGGGCAGGATGGAGAAGCCACACTGGCATAGACATAAGAGGACAAATGGCAGGCAGTGCCTTTGCACTCAGCAGACCATACTGGCCACCAGAGATGGGCTGACAGGGTGGAAAGAGGTCCCTGCCCCTCAACCTTGGGCTGAGGTTCAGGGACGCCAAATACCCCTTCCCAGGGCACTTCTGTCTTCTCCCTGCCCCTGAGGTACCTCTGCCAGTCTCTCCTGGAATCCTTCCAACCACCCCCAGGCAGCCCAAACTACCTTTCTGCCGCCTCTGAGGAAAAGCCAAGGCGTGCCTTCCCAGAAGGTGGGGCTGCCCTCTAGCGAGTCCATCCCTGCCTCACCCACGCTCCATTGCCACCTCTGAACATACTACTGTGCCTGGCCCCTAGCCCCGGCTCCTAGTCTCCAGGCTAGATGCCAGGGTCTCGGGGGCAACTCCCCTGGGAGCACACCCTCCCGGCCTGTTGCAGGTGGGCCACAGAGCTGGACTGCAGCAAGGGCCAGCGCGGCCTACGCTCAGAGGGCCTGGCCCTGGACCCTGAGCCCCAGTCCTGCTGCTTACTCGTGGTGTGACCTTGAGCACGTGCACTTTAGCTTCCTCACTGGTGAAAATGGTAAAAATCCCCGTCCCACAGGGTTGTCATGAGGACAAGCTGGGAGCATGTGGGTGAAGCGCCTGGCACAGAGCAGGTGCTCAGCAAATGGCAGCCGTGGCTCAGGCAGAAGTGACGGAGGCAGAGGGAAGCCAGACCACCGAGGGGTGAGCTTCATACTTCTTGGTATGACCCTTCTGAGCAGCCAAACTCCGGCAGGGAAAATAAAACCAATTTCCTGACAGAGGGGAGCCAGGCCTCTAATTCGGTGTGCCGGGTGTGAGGACTCGGGCCAGATGCCCCCGGGCAGTGCAGAGCGCTCGGGAAGGCAGGGAGCCAAGAGGCCCCAGGGCCAGGAACGGGTCCCATGTGAGGCAATCAGACCAAAAGGGGCTGCTTGCTTGAGGACAGTGTCTCCAGGAGGCTTTGGGAGGGGGGCTGGGCACACTGGACAGCATGGGCAGCCTCTGCAAAGAAGCCAGCCAGAAAGGTGCGGGCAAGGTGCTGCCCAGGCCAGACCAAGACAGCTGTAGGGGCAGCCCCAGAGCTGGGGTGGTAGTAGCAGGCTGTCTCGGCCCAGCAACTTCTGTCCCTTCCCTGGGGCAGCCAAGAGTGGTGGCAGCAACAGGAAGTGGACATGGCTTCCCTGGCCCCCAGGAGCCTGGTCATTCCCGCCCCTGCCTGCCGGTGAGCCTGCAAACCCTGTCCCGAGTCAAGCAAGCCCCTTCCCCAAGCCAGGCCCAGCTGCCTCCGCAGCCTGCATATTCCCTGCCTGGCCAGGCCTTTTCCAGCTGTTGACATTGCTGAGGGGCCTTGTGGGAGCTGATGTCATTACACAAATAGTGTCACTGCCGTAAACCCAGCCAGTGCCCCTTCCCCCTCCCCTGGAAAATATCATAAAAGGGGCTGGTTCCAAGTTTCCAAAAAGGAAACTCTCTGGGAGGTTTTGCCTTTGCAATGCCTCCTCCAACAGGCAGCTCCAGCACGAGGCGGTGACCACCCGGCTTGGGCTTCTCAGGGGTATCCTTGGGCCCACTGCCCTCTGGATGGGCAGGGGCTTCCTCTCCTCTCTCTACAGATGGTGAACCCCCCAGCCCACGACCCTGCCCAGGAGGACAACTCGGCAGGTGGCAGTGGAGGCCGGAGGCCGCATGGAGAATCCTGGCTGGGGGGGCTGCTGCCTCCTCCCTCAAGTGCCTGCCCTGCCCTTCAGATGGGGCCCAGGCTGTCCCAGCCAGGCGTCCTGCGGGAATTTCCAGAGAGAAGGGGTCGGGAGAAAGGAGGGGTTTTTGTCTTTTGTGTTGGGGTGGTGGCTTGGTCGGGCTTGCCCGGCACCCCGCACAGTTCTCCTCACGTCCCCTTCTCCGAAACCATCCACCAGCCCTGTCTGGGGCCCCAAGGCAGGCTGCCCCAGCCCCTGCATGGCGACCCCGCCTAGCCCCAGGGAAGCGCGTCTTTGCTCTGGAAGGAGCCCGTGAGGTAGCTACGTCTCGTCCTCATTTCTCCAGGGCCCGGCCTGCTGCGCACCCCACCCCGCGCACGCACAGCTCCGGCCGGGGCGCGTGGGGAGGGGCTGGGGGCGGGGCCGCCGAGGGCCCCGCCCCCACCCTCCCCCAACATGGGAAAGCCCTTGTGGGCCAAGTCCACCGCGGCTGCGGCCTGGGCCTCCCGCTCCTGCTCGGCCCTGGCGCCCAGCCCGCCCGGCGCACCGCTGCGTCCGCGCTAGGCCTTCTTGCACTTGCCCTTCTTCTCGCGCTGCTGGAACTTGCGCAGCCGCCGCGCCCACGTGTCCCGCCACTGGATCACCAGGCTGCTCTTGTCGGCCACGATGCCACTTTGGTCGGGAGAGTCCTCGGCGTTGCCCAGCAGCAAGTACTTCTTGAGGGGCTTGATTTTGGGGCACTTGCAGGCGATGTCCCGTGATCGGATCCACAGGCTCTGGTCACCGCGGCGGATGCGGCTCGTGCCCTGCTTGTACACGGAGATGATGTTCACTGTGAACTTCCACCAGTCCCCCGCCTTGTCCGCCTTCAGGATGTGGATCTGGACGGCTGCAAGGAAGCACAGGCAGGCGGGTGGGCCGGGGGTGCTGCGTGGGTCCGCAGCTCCTGTGGCCAGGTCGGCCCTGCCTGCTCCTCCGTTTCTGAGAGCCCAGAGAGGACAAGGAGACCCATCACTGGGAAGTGACTGCGGAGGGTACCCCACAGGGGAGCCGGTAGTTGGTGGCAAAGCAGATCCTGGAAACCCACCTGCTAGTACCTGGGCCAAGGCCACTGCTCCAAGAAGCCTTACTTCCTATTTTGAAGGTGCCACCCAGCACTGCCTTTGGGGACAGTCCCCTTCTTGGCCATTGCCAAGGCCCACTATGGTTCAGGAAGGCCAGAAGTAGCTACAGGTACTGATCCCCAGCACTCTGGTCCAGGGCCATCTGCCCAGGGCTGGTGCCCTCAGTGACAGCACCGCTGGCCTCTCCACACAGGCTGGAGGAGGGGGGGTCTCCTCGGGTGCCTGCATCTCTAAAGGCCCTGATGAACACCAGGCCTCGTGACACTCCAGACAGCTTTGCCTTCGACCTGGTTGCAGGAAACCAGGGGCCTCAGTGCCCAGGGATAGAAGATAAGAACCTGCAGTTCAAGGGGGCCACGTGCCTTTTCCAGACTGCTGGGTCCTCGTACTGCCTGCCTCCCATGCCTAAACTGTCCCTGCCAGGTGGCCTCCCTTCCTCTGTACCTCTCAAGTTCCCCAGGCCATTCCTCTTCCTTCCAGTTCTCTGCCAGTATTTTCCGTAGCATAAGGGTACCCATGCTGGAGTGGGCATCAGAATCCCCTGGGGGGCTTGTGAAACCACACTCTGCCAGGCCTCACCCCACAGTTTCTGATTCAACAGATCTGGGTGGAGCCCCAGAATGTGCGCTTCTCACAAATCCCCAGGTGGTGCTGATGCTGAGATCCGGAGCACACACTTTGAGAATCAGTGCCCTAGAAAATGTTACCATGTTATTTCTGCAAGACAGTAAGAGGTGATTTTAAAAAAGGAAATTCCTTTAAAAAAAAAAAAGAAAGAAAAAGAAACTTTGGTCTTAATAAGTTCATGAAATATTAATGCTAGGTTAAACAAAGTCAATGGGTTTCTTACTGCAGGACTTTTCAGAACCTTTAATCAATGAATTGTGTGCATATATTGGTTTCCCAAACAACCCTGGCTGCAAAACTCCTTGGTTAGTCCATCTCAGGCCACCAGAGCCTCATGGTGTCTACTTGGGGACCTGCTAGGGGCAATAGGATCATTTCCCCAGTCCAGGTGGCACCTGGAGAGACCTGTGCCATGCTCACCTCTGCTCAAGGGAAACTTAGCCGTCTTCCCCAACCCCACAGTCAGAACAGAGCCCCTTCCCCTTGCTGAGCCACCTGCCACACCCTGTGTCGCTTACCCCACTGAGCAAAGAAGCTTTGTGCCCTGGACTGGACCACTTAGTGGACTTGAGCCCTCCTGAAAAAGGAGCAGCAGCCTGAAGACACTGAGACACAGGCAGGCTCTGCGGCTCCAGCAGCCACAAGGACATGTCCCCAGGTGAACGCCCAGTGGTCATCACACCTCCCCACCACTTACCACTCCAGGCAATGGGGCCACCCCCAGCTCAGCCCGCCCTCCCATGCTGGCCAGCTTCTCTCAAGGTCTCTGGGGGCCACTCTGCTCTTTCACTCCTGGGGGACCCCCTACTCTTCTCCTGTGCTCAGGGGAATGGGGAGGGGCAGGGACAGCTGGACCCAGGGGCATCCATCGCCATCCGCCTCATCCTTCTCGGGTGAGGGAAGTGGTGGATTTTCCCATATTTTCATTTCAGCTGTTCCTGGGCATCCTGAACTTTGCACTCCAGTCTGAGGACTCCAAAGAATGGCTGCCATGGCAACCGTTTCCATGTTTTTGTCACCAAGGGACTCAACACTCAGTGTGAACTCTGGGGTGGGGGGAACCTTCCAGCCCAGAGAAGTGGCTGGGCCATGTGTATTTGACTGTGCAGACGGAGGTCACCGTGGCAACTGAGTGCCCCTTAGCTAAGCAATGGGGAGCCATCCCCAGCGTCCCTGAGAGCCCTGGTTTCCTATCCCCGGGACTGAGCTGAATACAGAATGAGCCTCCCTGTGGCTGCTTCTCTGTGCGGCACCCCGGACCCATGGCGCAGCAATACTGTGCTCCCAGCCGGCCCGCCTGGCCCAAGGATGCTGCAGAGGGCACCCCTGGCAGGGACCCCTGGAGAACACGGCTTTGATCCCAGGCCCTGAGCATCTATTGGTGCCATGGGCTGCAGGGTATCCCCACAAATTCACATGCTGAAGCCCTAACCCCCTGCACTTAAGAGCGTAATTGTATTTGGAGACAGGGTCTTTACAAAGGTAATTAAGAGAAAGTCCTTAGGTTAGCCCAAATCCAATATGACTGGTGTCCTCACAAGAGGAGGACACAGACGCACAGAGGGAAGACCACGTGAGGACACAGCGGGAAGGCAGCCACCCACAAGCCAGGACAGAGGACGCAGAAGGAACCAGTCCTGCCACACCTTGATCTCAGACTTCCTGTCTCCAGAATTGTGAGAAATAAATTCCTGTTCTTTAAGCCCCCGAGTTTGTGGTGCTGTCCTGGCAGCCCTAGAAACTAACACAATAATCTCAGGGGCCCCGAGCATCTGGGGCCTCCACTTGGGCCAGGAAGGAAGGCAGACCTGGGGGGGAGGCTCCCAGCATTGCTGAGAAGAGGCCAGAGAGAAGCCTGGCTGAACGCCTAGCCTGGGACTAACCCCACCCTAGGGGACCTTGGCACTCCCTGAGGTCCTGCAAGGCGTGGCCCTTCATCATAGAAGGGCTGGTGACCCCCGCCCCATCCTCCCTGGCCTTTTGGCATCCTCCTCCCATCAGTGAATGCCCTGGAAAACCAGCCAGTGCATCCAAAGTGGCCACTGCCCCTGCGCCTCCCCAGGCACAGCCGCACAGGCTGAAGGGGAGCAGCCCCGAAGGGTACCCTCCCCTGAACATGCTGCTGGCTGCGAGAATCCAGAGGGACAAAGCAACAGGCCCTTGTCCTCCTTCCACCTGGAGAAGACCCCAGCGCTCCTGGGGTGGGATGGCACAGGCCCGGTTCAGGGGAGGGTGGTGGTAGGATTCATGTGACTATGCTGGAGAAGAGCCACTTTCCGCTGCCCTTGGCGACGCCTCTGCACATTACACAGCCCACCAAGTATGAGCTGCACACGCGCTGCACGGGCCAAGTCCCCGCAGCGCACACACAGCTGAGAATATTCAAAATACACGTTGCAACAGTGACCTTAAACAGACCTGTCCTGTGCCCTCCGGGAGCACGCTCATCGGCAGCCACACAGCACACCGCCGGGGCTGCAGTCACCTCTGACCGGACTGGGGTCCTCTGGGCTACGTGGGGCCCAGGACCCTCCAACCCAGACGTGCCTGTGATGTCGCCCAACCGGTGGGCTATGGGCAGCTCTGCCCCATCCTAGGACCACAGCCCCAAAGCTGGGCCCCTCATACCTGCCATGGTCTCAACGTTGGTGTCCCCCCAGATATATATGTTGGAACCTAATACACAGCGTTAAAATATTAAGACGTAGTGGTTTGGGGAGTGACTAGTCACGAGGATGCCACCCTCACAAATGGAATCAGTGCCCTTACAAAGCTGGCTCCCTCGCGCTCCGCCACGTGAGGACAGAGCAAGGCAGTGCCGTTTCTGAAGCAGAGAGTGGCCCTCACCAGGCGCCAAATCTGCTGGCACCTTGATCTTGGACTTCCCAGCCTCCAGAACTGCGAGCAGTACATTTCTGTTGTTTATCACCCAGTCTAAGGTATTTTGTTACAGCAGGACACTCCCACACAACGAAACTCACCCCCAGCCAATTAGCCTCAGCCCTCAGGATGCCTAAACCCCGCTGTCCTCGCATAATGTCCTAAACGTTGTCCTCAACAAGGCCAGACGTGGGGATCTGGTGAGGACCCCCCTCCCCATATTCAGAAAGGAGGGACGTGAGATTACTCTCAGAAAGGCAGACTGAAGTCAGACCAGAGAGATGAGAGCCACTCTGGAACCCCTTAAATTAGAGACTGTAGGTTTACAGGAAGAGGGTCGAGGCCTTAAGCCTGAATGGCCCTTCTCCAAGGCAGAGACAAGGGAGGCTATGAGGTAGGCATGGCAGAGCCCCCCAGCCTGCCAGTGCTTCCGGCCCCACTGTAAGTGGTAAGTGGCTCCATCTCGGGGTCCACACCACACATTCATCCTCCGGTCATCTGAGCTCTTGCTCTCTCCACAAAAAGAGCCTGGCTCAGGACCGCTGCAAGTGAGCGGATGTGTCCGCTCCATGGGGCTCTGCCCAGCGAGGGCTCTGTGCTCAGTGCAGACACAATCTGGGCTGGGACATGGGAACCGGAACCCTCAAGGCTGAAGGGGTTAGGCTGAGAGCAAGGCCCTCCGTGCCCCCGCGCACCAGGGGAGGAGGCAGGTCTGCACACGTAGCAGATGCCCAGGGACAAGCAGGGAGAGAGTGTAGCTCCAGAGACGCTAGGAGCTGGCCTCTCCTAGCCGGGTCCCAGGGTCTAGTGGATTTGTCTCCTGGCCTTGCAGTCCATGAGCTGCTCACATCTGTACGCTAAACCCAAACCTCCCTTTCCTGCGGCCGGCTGCAGAACTCCCTTAACAAGATTATAGGCAGGGTGGGGCAGCAGTCACCTGCCTTCACCAATTCTGGGGTTCACAGGAAGTTATTTCACGCGAAGAACTCTCTCAGCCACCAGGGCAGGGCCATCCATGTGCACTGACTGCCCTTGCCCTAACCTGCTGCCCTGGTGGCCGGGGACACGCACCTCACTCCGCCCCTCAGCAGAGGCCCGCACGGGGCTCAGGAGGGCTGGCCGTGGCTCTGAGGGGGTGAGGAGGAGGCTGAGGGCTGGGCCCGTGGGGGCCGGAGTCAGCGAGGGCAGCCTGTGCCAGTGCTAGGCTGGTTCTGGCCGAGGGTGCGGGGGCTAAGAGGCAGGCCCGGGGCAGGTGCCTTGAGCACTTCCCTCTTGGGCAAGGAGGGCAGAATTCAACCTGCCCAGCCCTGGGGGTCTTTCAGCTGCTGCCTGCTGCGTCCCTGGTTGCAGTGCAAATCACCAGCATGTCTTCCACGGGAGCAGGCATTTGGTCATCCTTCCCGGGTGCCTCAACCTCCTCCGAGTCCCAGGGTTGGAGAAATTACCAGGCCATCAAAGGCAACCTGAAAAGTAGGGAGCTGCAGGTCACATCCTGTGCTTGGTTTCCTCCAAAGGGGGACTTGCGGCCCCACAGCAGCCCTGTCGTCTGTCCAGAGCCCCAATTCATCCGACTCTGCCTCCCCCAGGCTCCAGCTCTGGCCCAGAAGCCACCACAGCCTGTGAGCCCTGGGCCCCCTGAGCGGCATTACCACCACCCCGGACAGTGAGTGGCAGGAGGCAGTTTGGAGCTGACTGATGCCCCTACCTGCAGGTTTGGGGAACCTCCTGCCAGGATCAAAGCTCCCCACCTGGCCAGGCTGTAGCAAAGCTGTGTGGCCAGCGAAGAAGTTACAGATGCTGCTCATTCACCTGCCTGTTGGGAACTGACACGCGGCAGAAAAAGGCCCGGCTCTAAGCCGCCTGCTGGGCCGGGCGCTGGGGCGGTGGCATGGCACAGGCTCTGGGGGCTGCTGGCTCTTCTCCTCACCCCAGCTAGGCCCGAGCGCGTGAGACACCTCTGCGGGGAGGCTTCCTGCCTCCCGGAGGTCTCCTGGATTTATGGGCTGCTTGGGGTGGCTTGGGTGGCCAGCCCTCTCCCTTCCCCCAGCCACATCTTCCTGTTGGGCAGTCCAGCTAGGGAAGGCTTGTCACCCATCTGCCTCAGAGACAGCAGCCAGGACAAATGGGGAGAGGATACTACCCCCACAGAAACCATTAAAACCACGCAGCCCCATAAATCTCCCGCTACAGGAAGTGTGTCACGGGCCGCAGCTGCTTTCGTAAAACCCAGCTCCGACCACATGCTTCCCAGGCCCGGCGAAGGTAAGAAAGCGCCGAGCAGAGCCAAGTCTCCTTCTCCGGGATGCTCATCTGTCCAGAGAAGCATCGAGTCCCTGCCAGGCACTGCAGCAGGGCGGAGCCGACACACCCAGGCCTGGGTATCACAGCGGCGCCTGCCCGGTCGGTGTTTATCAAACGAGGCGGAGGGCTGGAGGCTCACTGCGGCCAGACCTGACACAGTTGCCACTGCCCCCTGGGTGGCCTCAGGAATCCCAGGGCTGCCACCTCCTGCCACACGCCCCTCAAGGCCCTGCCTCAGGACTTGCACGAGGTGGGGACAACCAACTTAGGGCTGGCTGAAGGATTTCCCATGTGCCCCCCTCTCACAGCCAAACAGTGCACGTGCTCCCGCAGCTTCCCTACCAAGGCCCAGGGCGTGGGCTCTGGGGTTAGGAGGGGAGAGGGGTTATGTGCCTGACACCACCTGGCTGCCTGGGGCTACTCAGATGAGGGGACATCCAGAGGTATGAGAATTGGAGAGCCGGACTCTGGGGACGATATCAGCCCTGTCCCCTGGGAGATGGGCACAGTCTTGGCCTGGCCTTTCCAACTGCACCCCAGGCTCCCAAGTGAGAGAGGTCAGGGGACTGACCACCTGCTTTGCAAGAGGCTCAAGCAGGGAGTGAACTTGGGCCCTGCCCTGGCCCAGCTGAGGTGCCCTGACTGTGGGGCTGGTGCCCTGCGGGGCAGCCCAGGGAGGGCCTGAGGGCTGCCTCCCTCTCCTGACACGATCCCTGGCTCAGCCTCCCACCCTTGAGCTGGGGGCTGAGGCCACCACAGGCAGGGACCGGGCTACCGGGGAGCCATCCTGGGGGATGGGCAGGGCTCCCCTCCCCCCAGAGGGCCTCTCACAGCCTCCAGAGCTGCCTGACCGCCCACGCCTGCCTCAGCGCTCCCAGGCTGGCTGCGGTAGCCAGCCCAGCCCCCTGTCCACCAAGGCTGGCAGCGAGGATATGGCCTGCTGGGTGTACACCGAGAGCCACCCAGAAGGCAGGCTGGGCAATGAGTGCTCCCCCCAGGCCAGCACCCTCAGCAGCAACAGTCTGGCCCCTGGAGGAGGGAAAGGTGGGAAAGGGCTGGTCTTCCCCGACACGGCCTTGGTCCAGGCCCTCATCACCCCCGGGTCCCTCCAGAGCTCATGGAAAGCTCTGTGTGGAACTTTCTGGCCAGAGGCCCACTAGGACCGCAGATTTCTCCCCACTCCACAGAGGGGATGGCCCTGGACCCCTCAGTCAGCAGTGCTGCCCACAATCCATTTCCCCATCAAGCTCCCACCTCCAGCGAGGCCCCCGCTGGGCTGGCCAGGCTGGCCCTGTCACGAGTTGAGCATCCGTGACCCCCTGCATATGGGACTCCGAATGCCTGGCAGCTCCTATGAGTCAAAGCTCCTTCACAGCTTCCCCAAGGGGACCAGAACACAGCGCCTGCGGCCCTTAAGCAGAAACCGAAGCAGGATCTGGAGCAGAGCTGTGTAGCTGAGCTCTGCTGGGGGGCTCAGATCTCGGGGAGGGGGGACCTTTAGCAGGGCCGCATTCACCTGGATGAGTCAATTCAGGTGCGAGGGCTCGCAAAGGTGCTTCGTGACCTTATGCCATGCCTCCTGAAGCTCCTGCTGGCTACTGGGGAGGGTGGGGTGCCCCGGGTATCTCAGAGGCCAGGGCCCAGCACAGGCAGAGTGGAGCTGGCAGGTCGGCGGAGACTGGGGCACGGCTAGGGGAGGAAACCCCAGGAACAGTGTCTGGGCAGCCGAGGTCCTCAGTGCCAAAAGCACTAATCCCAGGGAAAGGCCACTGGGGAGAAACACCACCCTGTGCCCTGTGTCGGTGGGAGAAGCGCTTTGCAATCACTGAGATACAGGTCACAGACAAGCTGGGGAAAACAAGTTGCCTGGCTGGTGTCCCCTGCCCCGCTGCTGCACCAGCTCCCCGGCCACCTTGGACAGATCCCTGCTCCCACCCCATCCCCACTCTGAGCCCTGGGGTCCCCATCTGTAAAGTGGCAGGGAATACTGCTCATCAGATGGGCCTTTGTGGCCCCGAGAGCCGTCTCTACCCACTCCTCCTTCCTAAAAACAGGATGTTCAGAAAGGAAAACGGCATGAGAAAACGGAAAGTTGCAGATGAGCGTGGGGGCCTGCCCAGGGCCCACCTCTCCCCTCTCTACAGCCACTGTGGGGATGGGGAGTCGCTGTGCTGGGAAGGGCTGTACCCCCAGGGCTGCCCATGCCAGGAGGCCCCATCAGCACAGCGCCCTGCCCCCACCTGGCTCTCGCGCACTGGGTTTCCTGTGGGCTCCGGGGCTTTTCCGTCGAACTGTCACTGGGGCTGACTGCCCAACCTGCTGGTCACCCACATTCCACGACCTCAGGCTGACTCACCCGGAGCCAGCTCCGCATCTGGCCTCCACATGGGGCTGGCACTCTGGGGGGGGAGGTCACATCTGGTAAGAGAAAGCAGAGGATCCCCAGGGGGCCGGTGACCCCAGGGAAGGGTCAGCGAGCCTCTGAAACACCATGCCACGTGCTTCTGCTGGTCTGCGAACCGTCCCGTTCTCTGGACCTCGGACACTGCTCAGGGGAGGTGGCCTCTCCTAGCTGTCATATCATCTGCCTCCCAGCCTCACCTGGGACCCTGCCTTTGGGGGACAGCCCCCAAGGTGTGTCTCTTAACATCTGTGCCCACACCGAAGACCAAACGTCACTCCTTACTGCAAACACAGCAACCATCCCCACAGTGGGCTGATAACCTGTCCCACCCTCCACACTGGAAGGGACTGAGCCTGATCAGGAACGGCTACTGACCCCAAGGTCTAGAAAAGGAATCGGGGTGCTAACAATAGGGAGAAGCCGCCATTTACTGAGAGGGCACCTGTCCCTGGAGCCAGCTGGAGACCGGAGTTTTGAGACCCTCCCCACTCCAGCTCATTCAACTCCCCGAGCGACTAGACAAGAGCTGAGCCAGGACTGGGTGCACGTGCTGTGCCCCTAGCGCCTCCCCAACTGCCGCCTGGTCCACGGCAGCTCCATGTGAGCCGCTGCTGTTCCCACCATGGCCTCTCCTCCAAGCCCACCTTCACTCCAGCTTGGTCCCCCCACCTGCCGTCAGGGATCTTCTCGGACCCTTCCTCCACCACACGGCCACGCCCACCACCAGAATGGCTGTGCCAGTCCCATCTCCACCACCGACATCCCCGCCACTGCGCCCAGTGCCTCTGCCCAGTCATCTCGGACATCCCTAACACCATGGTGGCCTCCCCAACTTCTCTGCATGTGTGGATGTCTTTGTGGCTTCTCGGGGGCTTATCAGGAGCTGAGAGTCAGGGTCCTGTTGGGGCACCAGTTCTTGAGCTTTCTACGGGACTATTCCACACTGCGAAAGCCCGACTCCCTGGCCTGGGGAAGAAGGAAGATCTCAGGCCATGGGGTACCTGGTCCCGGGCATGTTATTTTACCTTGCTAAGTCTCAGCATCGCATGGACAGGAATCCCTCTTTCACGAGGTGTCTGTGAGGATTAAATAAGGATAAGAACGAAGGCTGTGACGTGTCCGGGGCAGGGCCCGGCAGGGAGACGGAACGGTTGCTAGGTCAGCAAACCCTCTCCCCCTTGGGTTTCTGTCTCCTCAGGAGGCCCCAGGGCACATGGGGGATGCTGACCTATGTCAGAATTCTGCTTAGGTCCCCAAGACCACCTGTGCCACAGGGCCCTCAAGAAAGCACGCAAGCACACGTGTGCACACACGCAGAGCCTAACAGACCCCGCTTCTCCCCACAGATTCCAACAGAACTCCCCCCTTGAGTTGTATCCTCAGAAACCATCCTTGTGGGATCTCAGGAGGAACACTTGAGACAAATCATCTTGTGAAAAGCATTTTGATTTTTCCATCTGGTGGTGCCAAAATGTCTTTTAACAAAAGGGGTGACTAATAAACATTTCTGGGAACGAATAATTTTTCCAAGAACTGGCAAAAACGAGATGATCTCACCTTTCAGAATGTAAGCTGTCTTTTCCCCTCTTTCTGAATCCCAGGGAGAAGGAAGAGGCAGGCGGCGGCACCCAGGCCACCTGAGGCGGCAACTCAGGCAGGGCAGGAGCCCCGGCGTGTCCCCAGGAGCTGGAGTCGCTCTTGGTGAGGTCAGAGTGTTTCTGCCTGAGGACGTGGCAGGTGAGGCCGGCACCCACCAGCCTCTCTCAGCTCCACCCTTGTACCCAGCACCCCACACTCACTCCTCTCTGACTCCACCAGCCTGTTGCTCCCTCTGCCTGGGATCCCTGCTCTGCCCAGTGACCACAGGCTACGCAGCTCCCTCCTCAGGAAGCCTTCCCGCCCCCACCCCTCCAGAGGACGGGCCCTGCCCTGTACGTGCCCATGCTGGGCTGTAACCCGGCCCTGCACCCACCTTCCAGAGCTCTCATCCACGTGCCCATCTCCCCTCCTAGGCTGTACGCTCCCAGAGGGCCAAGACTGTGCCTCTACCTATCTGTAAGCTCAGCACCCAGGGCAGGAGAAGACACACAGCAGGCACTCAATGAATGCACGTGGAGGGAGTGGCTGGGAGTGGGAATGGGTGTGTGAGGGACCAGGACTTCTAGGGATGTGGGTCGCTGTGACCGCGTGTGTGCATGCAGCAGCTATGTGACGTGGGGGACGCTGTGCAATCACGAGGAGGTGAGTGACAACCGGACAGCAGAGCAGCACAGGGACAAGAGGAGAGGAAGGAGCAGGAAGGCGAGAGGCCAGAGGAAGCAAGGGGCGGCCGGGCTGCAACACGCCACCGGCAGGGGTTCCGGAGCCTGGGCCCGCAGGTCGTGTGCCCAGCGCGGAAAACTCCAGCAGGGGTGTGCCCTGCCGGTATCTGGGCTGGCCCGGCGGGATGCAAACTTTGTGGTGAACACGCACACGCACACGCACGAGCACACTCGCTCAGAGCACCGAAACAGGGGGAGGGCCCCTCCAAGGCTACACTGTCCTGAGAAGTTGGCAGGCATCGCTAATATGCTTGAAAATAATAAAACCTGTCTTCCATGAACAGCCTTCCCCGCCTGGCCTTCTTGTGGGTTCTTTTTCACACATTTGCAAGAGGAGCTGGAGTCCCCTAGAGGGCATCAGAGGACTGAGGTGGCCCCAGGAGAGGTGGGCCAGGTGACGGATGACCACCTCACCACTGGCCCCTGCCCTAGACATGGCGCTGGGCATGGTGGGGCCGTGACCAGTGTCTCACTTAGAAGGACACTGTGTCCCCTGGATGACACCTCCATTAGACGGATGAGGAAACTGAGGCCCAGGCTGCTGGAGCTCCCTGGCCAAAGTCACAGCAAATTAGGAATCTACATCTCCAACAGGAATGGAACGGGCCACCCCTCCTGGTCATGGGGGCCTCCAGGGGCCTTGGCACAGAGGTCCCCCCAACCCTACCCAAGCTGGGCCCTCATCACAGTAAACACGTCTGCGAGAACACAGGGCAGGGCAGGCGCCCCCAAGCCAGCAGCCCCAGGTCACTTCCCACAGGGCCCCTCCCCCCGTCCTGGCCACAGCCCAGGGACAGTGGAGCCCAGACCCGAGTCTCCAACAGCACCAGTCAGGCCTCTTCCAAGCCTGCCCGGAGGA
>CAUYSK010026422.1:0-34587 GCA_963575035.1 Avahi laniger | reverse complement strand
AAGAGAGGAAATGTTACCAATGGCAAGGTCTTCAAAAGGCCACTTTGCAAACTCAAAATTTACTTGAAAGCACACAATCTTTTGCTGGAGGCCAGGCTTGGTATGTTTCTGATTACACTGGTGACCCTCACCCTGAAAAGCCTTTGTAGATGGGTCTTTTTTCTAGACAACCTACTGATGAGCAAATGATCTAACAGATTTCACACCACATAAATTTGAGCCCAATAAATGGCTTCAAATTCAGAGCTCCTAATTCTGGTTTCAGAGAGGTAGTCCCTTTACAAAGGCAATCATGTAGACAATTAATAAACACACAGCGCTGGGAAAGGGTGAATTCTGCCCCCAATCTCCGATCCCAAAGCAAGCTCCAAATCATTAGCTTCGGGAAATACAGGTTTACCATGGCAGAAGACATGGCTGTGGTCAGTAAGGTCCACTTGGTCACACATTTCTTCTGCTTTGTCCCTTACAGGAGCCACTAGCCACATGCAGCTATTTAAATTTAAATTTATATTAATTAAAATGAAAAGTTCTGTTCTTCAGTTGTGCTGGCCACATCTGAAGTGCTCAATAGCCATATGTTGCTAGGAGCTACTAAATTACAGCCCAGAATAGAACATTTCCATCATCACAGAAGGTTCTACTGGACAGTGCTGGTCTATTATTCAGGCAAAGCCTCTCAGGGCCCCAGTAGCTTCTGTTTTGTCTCAATTCTAGGTAACTGTACTTCCCCTGGGACTGTTTTATTACATTAGTCTAGATAGGCAAAAATGAAGCGAAGTTCACACTGAGGAAAAATATAGATCGAAAAGAAATCCTATTGTTAATAAGAAAAGAAAAGGAATTTTGTTTTAAATCTGCTGACGAGCTCCTTTTCTTTCAACTCTCTGCTATTTTGGGTGGCATATTTACAGCTTTGGGGATGAGCAATCACAATTATTCAGGGCTGGAAAATAAAATCTGCATTCTCATCCAGTGAGATAATCCCTGTGTCTGAGACCACCAGGTAACTGCTCCGGCTGCTAAGGCAAGCACATGTCAGAGGCTACGAGGGAAGCAAGGGTCCTGGACATCCCTGAGGTCCATGACCCCACGTAGGGGTGGCAAGCGTTGGAGTGGGAGGCTTAGCCAAGGCCACAGAGCTGGCTTGTAGCAGAACCTGTCCTCCTGACCCCTCCTGCAGCTCGCTCTCCTCAACAAAGAGCACACAGCTTCTCCTTCCAACCCTGAGCCTTGGTTGACTTAGCTGTAAGAGGAAGGAAAGACTTACCCCTGCACGGCAGAAACAGCTAATTCAATGCCAAGCCAAGCCAGAAGCTTATGGGATCACAGAGGTCCTGACACATATGCCCTAGATCTAAGCTGTTGTAGGTCATGCCCAGAGATGGTCTTTTCAGCTTCCACGGTGAGAGGTGGGCTTTGCCTCATAAGGATTCCCCAAACACGAGGAGGAAGTTCAGATCCAGGACAGCCCAAAAGAATGACGAATGTCCACTAACCTTCAAACACAGGTGATGCCCACTCATACCATTCCATCCCAGGCGTCTCTTGTAAATTCCAGACCTCCGTATCTCACTGCCTGTTTAACATCTTTTGGAAGGGGGGCTTTTAAAGCTGTGGTCCCCAACCCCTGGTCCATGGACCAGTAGCCGTCTGCAGCCTGTTAGGGATCCGGCCACAGAGCTCCAGCTCCCCACCCCACCATCCATCCATGGAAAAATTGTCTTCCATGAAACTTAGGAAAAGGGGGTGCACAGCAGGAGGTGAGTGGTGGCGAGTGAGCAAAGCTTATCCGCATTTACAGCTGCCGTCCATCTCTCGCATCACCACTGAGCTCCGCCTCCTTCCCCCACCCCTGCCCCGTCTGTGGGAAAATTGTCTTCCATGAAACTGGTCCCTGATGCCAAAAAGGTTGGGCACTGCTGTTATAAAGGATTCTTAAACCTAACACATCAGAAAACTGAACTGACGATCACTCTTCCCAAGTCTGATCCTCACAATGATCTCCATGTCAGTGAATAGCAACACCACTGTCTGAGCTAAACCAGCCAGAAGTCCTGGAGCCTTCTCAAACACTTCCCTCTCTCTCTTTTCACAGCTGACTCATCAACCTACACCAAGCTCTGTGGATTTCACCTCCTACAGCTCCCCCTTGTCTGTTCATATCTCTCCATATCCACCAATGCCTTGGTCCACACGACCGTCATTGTCCACCTGGGCTATTGCTACAGGTCCTGATTGGTCCACCATTACCTGCTTCCACTCCCTTCTCACCCCAGTGTAACCCCCCATGGAAGCCAGAGTGATATCTGAAATGAAATCTAACCTTGGCCTCTCCCTGTTTTCCTGTTTTCAATTCTTCAATGATTTTCACTGACCTTAGGAGAAAGTCAAAGTTCCTTAATTGACTTCAAAGCTTTCCATGGCTCCCCTTCCTGTATCTAGTCTCACCTCTCACATACTCCCCCGCCCATTTCAGATATGTCCCTTGGCATCTGTCAGTCTCTTGCAATTACATGTTTCTTTCTCCTGTAGAGCCTTTGCCGTTTTTTCTTTCTGAATCACTCCTCTCTGAACCCGTCAGTTCTTGGCCCGTTGACTCCATTCACTCTTCTTATCTTAGTGCAAGTATTACTTCTTCAAGGGTACATTTCATGACCCTCCTGCCAAGATCAAATCCCCAGTACAGGTTCTCAGAGCACCATGGATCTCTCCTTCAGAGCCCCCATCCCTGCTGCAACGTTGCATCTATTTGTGTGACAATTGGACAAACATCTTTCTTTCTCCCCAGCCAGATTGTAAGCTTCATGCTGATAGAGATCTTGCCTTTGTGCTCACCAGAGAACCCCTGGTCTGGCGTATAGTGAGCACTCTGTAATATTAAATGAATGAATGAGCTGCATTATTGGGTAGCTCAGACCTGGCTTTGAATCTTAATTCTACTACTTTCTTAGTGTGTGAACTTGGGTAAATCATTCAATCCCTCTGAGACCCAGTTTCCTAATAAGTAGAAGGAAAATCTAATATCTACTTCCTAGGGAGTTGCGGGGACAAATGGAACACTGTGATGGAGTGTCTAAAGCAGCACAGTGTCTGGCACACAGTTGGCATTCAGGAAATGGTTATTGTCATCATTCAAATGTCCCTCCTATTTGGGAATCTTTCCCAGTGGAAGTTTGGGTATCCCACTCAGTATGCTTTTAAGTTTTTTGTTTGTTTGTTTGTTTGTTTAAATTTGTCTGTGTGTCTGTTGTTTGAAACCAAAAATCTTATATGGAATGTGGCTTAAGTCCAGACTAACAAAATAAAAGCATCACTGCCCAAGTTTATGCCACTACTGCTTCTATCGAACTTCGAGTGCTTACTCTGTGTCAAGAGCCCTTCTAAAAACTTTACAAACATTAACCTGGTCAACTCTATGAGCATGTCAAGCCTATGAGGTATGCACTGTTATTATCTCAGATAAAACTGAGACACAGTAGGGTTAAATAACTCGTCCAAGGTCACACAGCTAACAAGTGCTAGGGCCAGGACTCAAACTCAAGTGGTCCTCGCTTTTAACCATTTCACTTTACTATTTATATTTCGGAGAATTTGCTCCCAAAGCAATTAAAAGGTGAATGAACAAAATGCTTGCAACATGTTACATAAACCAACTCCCATCTTTACCGCCACTACCTCCACCACCACCACCATCACCACCACCACCATCTAAATTATATAAGAGAAAAAAAGTGTGTATGCTTATCACATGCATAGGAGAAAGACATAAAAGGAATATGCTAACACAGTGATTATGTCTGAGTGATAGAATTTTGGATAGTGAAAATTGTTTTGTTTTTGTTTTTACCTATTTCTCACATTTTCAACACTATAAAATGTGTTGCTAGTATCATCCAAAGAAACAAATATTATTTTTCTACAAAGAAAAGTGAATTTCTAATTACTGAAAAAAATAAAAAAGAAAGGAAGCAAAGGAAAAGTATCGTTGTAATCAAAATCCCAACAGGAAAGGAAGAGGAGGGAGCTTGGGTGGTGCTGGCCTACCTAAAGCTCTGTTCCATGAGACCCATCCTTGTGGACCTGTGCTCTGGGCCTGTGAGATGGCTGAAATTCTCATTTTTAGGCAAAGCTCTCTTGGAATTTTTAGTAATAAATAACCTTGGGCCACAATTAGCCTGCTCAATACTGAGCAATACTAGGTAGTAGTTGAGCATGAGTTCTGTGTGTTTATGACAGTGGAAAGACCCTGGGCTAGGCTGGAGAAGAAGTCTGGGGCTCTGGCCTGAGCTTGGCTACCCACTCGTGACCTGCCTTGGAGAACCTCTAGCCTCTTCGTCTGCCAGAGAGGAGCAGCCATAGCTACTTGATCACCCTTTGAGAACTGCTGGAAGTCGCAAGAACAACAGCAAACCCTCACTATTCTAAGTGCTTTACATAGCTTGAGTTTGGAACAGTTCAAAACACTAAATCAATGTAAGTTGTTAGCTTGGGGCATTTTAAAGGAAGTGGCTTCTTGGGCAATGTTTTAGAATGATTAGTGATTAGGAAATAGGTATAAACCTAGAAAAGGCTGCACATAAATAAAACATTTCCACCTCTCACTGGAAAAAAAAAAAGTTTCCACCAAGAAAGCAGGAGAGTCCTGAAACAGGAAGAGATACTGCTTATACAATAATGTGGTGATTTTGTGTTTATATGTTCTGCTCCAGTAATTTGCCTTTCAGACAGTAGATATATCATGGAATTCGGTTTATGAAAATTTCTTGGGCAAAGCAACCTTGAAACTCCTTCCTTCCCTCCCTCTCTACATCGTTCTATTCATCTGAGCAGAAATTTGGTGGAAGTCTTCTTTGACCCACACTCCAAAGTTGAGTTAGTGGCCTTGATGGCATATTGTTTCCAAGGCTCCTGGGTGGAAGATACCTAAAAAGGTCACCTGGTTCACCCCTCTGCCCACTTACCCTCTTCCAACTAAACTATCCCCGACAGATGGGATGTGGCTCTGTTTGCACAGACCTCCAGGGAAGAGGAGTCTCTGGCTTCTCCCCGGGAAGCCCTCATCAGTCCTTAATCAAAATGTTTCGGGTCCGTGGGAGAGCTGCAAGCAGGGCCCGGCTTATCAAGGTGGGATTTATTTACTTACTGTCCAAATCATTTCACATCAGATTGGCTTGTTGCTCTCTCCGCTCACCGGCTGGAGAGCAGAGGTGACAGATCACACCATTGCTTATTTAACCAACCATAAACAGGACTTGAAAGAGGGAGTCTGCCGCGCGTAGCTCATCTTTGGAGAATCTGACATGCCTCCGGTTGATGGCAAACTTCTGTTCGTTATCTGAAAGCACTTATTCTACTTTTTTTCTTTTTTCCCCCCCCCGGAAATGTTTTCCTCAGAAAACTCACTAGTTCTACACCACTGAGAGAAGAGTGTAGACGTAAGACAGAAAGTTGCTTCCAGCCCAAAGGGCCTGGGCTGTCAAAGGCTTTCTTTTCCACTGCACGGACAGACCTAAGGACAGGAGGCGGCTCATTGCGTTTCTTGACACTCTCAGTTTATCCAATTTGCCCAAACCCCCTACCCTTGCTGTTTAATGGTGTCTTCGATTATCCTGGACTACAGCTGGGTTAAGTTATAATGCAGGCGTAATATATTAATAAAGGGTGTGATGTTCCATAGTTCATGAAATAATTTCAAGTATTTAGTTCTTTTGGAAAAAGAACTTGGTCCTCCCCCAACACCGCCAAATAAAGGATTAATGGAATGTTGACCTTTTACACCAAGCCAAGGGCTGTGATAGGTGTTGAGATTTTAGAAAATACATTATTTAATTAAATTAACATGACAACCCTGCACGACTTACGTTACAGGCGAGGAAACGGAGGCTAAGATAAGCCATATATTTTGCCTAATCACACGCTATGGTTACTCATTCAGTTGGATTTCAAGCCCGGGTCTTGTAGTGCCAACACCTGGCTCCTTCTGCTGCCTCTGTGCTATCTGCCGCACCTTGGGAACTGATCAGTGCCTGGGGAGGTGACGTGTGGGCACCGGCAGCATCTACGGACCTGTGTGTGGGGGGGGACATGCAGTGGCGGGGCATCTGAGATGCTGAAGAGTTAAAGAGAAAACAAAAATTAGGATAAAATATGCTGACAGAAATTACCTGAGTTATGACAATAAAATCTAGGTGGGAACGTAAAATAAATAACAGAACAGAAAATGAAATAACCTAATGCTTTACTTAGCTGTTCTCATTGGCAGCTCGCCCCATTAAAAAGATTTGAAAATAAGGTCGTATACACACAAGTAGCACTGAAGAGTGCATATTTGCCTAGTTATCCAGTTTCTAGAACACTATTTTAATGTTGTAACTTCCCCTTTTGGAGGGAAATAAGCCCTTTCGGTTAAGAACGAATGCATCAACACTGTCCGTGCTCACAACAGCGGCCATGGGAGCCAGTGGAGACTTCTGGGGTACCCTCTCCTACTGGCTCCCCAGGACACAAAGCAGAACAGGTGCTGACCAGGCCCTCAGCTCGCCGGCTCTGTGGCCTTATTTAGCATATGTCATTTTGTATTTGTTGAGACCTTCTTGGGGCCCTGGGAGCACACACCATTTCTCGTACATTCTCAAATCACCGGGGTGACAGGAAGAGTACGAATCATTCATTCACGGTCTGAAGGACCAGGTTTCAAATCCCTGATGCACGTACGTGGTGCAACCATAAGTTTCTTGGATTCCTTGTCTGTCTATGAGATGAGGACAATAGTTCCTACATCGGCAGCCTGTGGCAGTTAGGTGCCCGGGGCATAGTACATTGTCATCAAATGTAAGCTCTCTTTCACCTTTGAAAAATGGTTAGAGTCTTACCGCGATTTCAAACTTTGAATGAAAAAATGTCTCTGTGTTCCTCCACTTTCCACCAAGTTATAGCAAACAGTTTGTCGGGTCCTCAGTAAGTTAAACACAGAGTTACCATACAACCCAGCTGTTCCACTCCTAGGGATATACCTAAAAGAATTGAAAACAGGTGTTCAAACAAAAACCTGTTTAGGAATGCTCACAGCAGCACTATGCAGCAGACAAAAGATGGCAACAACCGAGTGTCCATCAACAGAAGAATGAATAAACAAAATGTGGTATATCCATATCATGGAATATTATTCAGCCATAACAAAGACTGCAGTACTGACACACGCCACAACACGCATGAACCTTGCAAACATTATGCCGGGTGACATTGAAAGACAAAAGAGTCATTTATTGTATGATTCCATTTATACGAAATGTCCGAAATAGCCAAATCCATGGAGACAGAAAGCAGATTGGCAGCTGCCAGGGGCTTGGGGGAGAGAGAGATGGAGAATGATTCCCTAATGGGTGCAGGGTTTCCTTCTGAGATGATGAAAATGTTTTGAAACTCGATAGTAGTGATGGTCGTACAACGTTATGAGTGTACTAAATGCCACCGAATTGTACACTTGAAAATGGTAAATGTTATGTAATGTGTATTTTAGCACAGTATAAAGAAGGGATATAGCAACGGAGGCTCTGTGATACTCCAGCGCCATCGTGGTGAATGCTGTTTGAGACATCTGTGCCCTCCTCAGAGGATGCATTGCTGAGTGAAGATGTATTTCCTCCTGGCTCCGCCTCGATCCGGCTCGGGGCAGGGATCCCCACTCCCGGGCCCCGTGCACACAGCCTGCGTGTCCCCTCCTGCCCACCCGTCGGGTCTCCGCGCCGCTAGACAAAGGCGCTTTCTTTCTCGGTGGCAGGAGGAGCTGAGGGCGCGGCGGATGCGTAAACACGGGCAGGAAGGCAGGCCGCCTGAAAGCTTCCAAAAGCCCCTTTCTGTCAAGTGAAAAATGTCGGTGACTTGAAGTCACAGGGCCAGGCTTTTAACAGCCCTCCGCATATTTATTTAACCCAGTAAATACGTTTATTAGCGAGGCCGCCTCCTTTGTAGAGCAGGTAATGGATTCGCCATGTGTTTCTGCTTTGCAGGCTGGGCCGCGGCGGCCGACACCTCGCTCTCCTCCTGCCTCCGAGGTTAAGACCTCGGTGCGCGGCCACTTTCCGCCGGCCGGCGAGTGTGTAATTACAGCCGCTCCCAGAGAGAAGGAAATCCCCGGCTTCGGCCTTAACTAGCCCCGGCGTTGCACTACCAAAGGGCATGTCTCGGGAGGGGGAAGAGAGAGGCAATAAAGCTTTCACGTTATTAACTTTTTCCTTCTGAAAAGAAGCCTGAGAAATACCATCGCACCACATTAAAGGCTGCATGTGAGAGCCGCCACTGCCTAATGAGGGGCTCGGACCCTGGGCCACATGCGAGGCCTTCGAGGGCCCCTTTTAACTGAACCTTGATGTCGTGCCAGCCCTGGGGGTGCAGGAGGGAGGTGGGGAGGGGGTCGGGCTGCACCCACCCCCGCTCTGGGCTGAGGTTGCACCTGACTCAGGGGACACGGCAGAGCTTTTGGGGGGCAGGGGCGGCTTTCCTATCTACTCGTCTATAATACTGAGCTCATGGCCTCACCAAAAATAGGCCATGATCTGGAACCGCTCTGTGTGGTTGTCCAGGCTGGGCACTGGCCAATTCCCAGGAGAGTGGGGAGATTCACATCGACTATGGTGTTAATGAAACTCTCACCCCCCAGACTTCTGCGGTATAAAAGCCCTGCTGGTGCATCATAGTCCTGGCATGGGACAGCCGGCAGGGGCCACTGCACCATCACTGTGCACGTGGGGAGACTGAGACCCAGAGAGGATGGGATCAGTTGGTATTTCATTTTCCCTTGCAATTAATAAGGCACTTTTGCACACCTATCTCATTTGACTCTGTTTGTGGCAGGCCTTGATAATCCCATTTTACATATGGGTAAAGTGAGGACCACCCAGGGAAGGGACTTGCCCACCTGCACGTGGCCAGGCACGGCAGCAGCAGGACCCGGCCTGGGTCTCCAGATATCTCCTCCAATGGTCTTGCCACAAGACTATGGGTCACCTGGGAGGCTGGTTGACTCATCTCCTGTCCTTTATAGGTGAAGGTTCGTCAGGCATCTCCACGTCATTTGCATCTGTGTGTTCCTGGGAGGCAGCTGCTCTCCTCAACCTCAGCAGATAACCCTGGGTCAAAATGCCAACTCTGCTAGCTGACTGCCCCCAGGCAAGGCACTGACCTCATTTGTTCATTCGTTCATTCAACAGGTATTTACTGGGGGCTGCTACGTGTCAGGCATGTATTGAGGCACCGGGGATGCCGTAGTAAACACAGCGCACACCAAGCCCTGCAATGTAAGCTCGTGAGAACACTTTGATCCATTCTGGGCATACAGCAAGTGCTCAGTAACGGTCGGTTAGACCCTCCAGGGTTAATGGCTATCTTCCTATTCTCCAGGTGCTCTGTAGGTGCAGCCATGCCATGGTCTGTCCCCACAGAGCAGAGGAGGCGGGCAAGGTCTAGCTCTGGGCAGCTTCAGCCCTTGGAGCTGGCAAGGGAGTCGTGGGAAAACCACCCGTTCATCCCTGTGCTCACATTTCCTGGGCCAGGGAGGCTGAACGTTGTCATGCTTGAGCTGGCGATAATGTATCCCACCACTAAGTGCTCCTAACATCAATGCTTGTCTAGGTGAATGATTTCCCTGCTACATGGAGCATTTCCTCTGCTAGGCACTGTACATTGTTTACTTATAGGGTCACAAAAAGGAAGAGAGGTACCAGCGTCCTTCTGTGTGAAATGGAGGTGAGACAGGCTTGGGAACAACCCAGAGGGAGATGGCAATCCTTCAGTTTAAGTGTCTGTGTGAATCACCTCCAGTGGCACTCGGCACATAGTAGGCAATAAGAAAAAAATATTACCTATTTTTGTGTTTGTTATTGGAGGCATCAAATTCCAAGCATAGAAGAAACATGTTGTTGCTTGCAAAAGACTCAAACCTCTGCCAAACTCTCCTCCGTCATATTTTCCGAGAGAGACTTTACAGGTAAGATCTAGGATATAAAGGCTTGGTGGTCCTGGGGTGAAATCTCTCCCCGCTCTATAAGCACTCATGGCAAAACTCTGGTCTTCATTAGTCTAGAACAGCCCCCGCCTTTTCCAGGAAGCTTTTCTGACATTTGAAAGGAAGAAATCAGAACAGGCATGCTGAGGCTTCCAGGCTAGAATTCTCCAAGGTAGCAGCTGTTTGCATGTTTGTCTATCAAAGGCAGCATGTTGGCACAGTTGAGGTTTGGGAGATGAAAAGAATTTTTGGGTAGCAGGGAATAGGTAAATGCACAGATCGGCTTCTTAGAAACATGCTCAAGAAGAAAAATGTTAAAATCAAGAAAAAAGAATGTCTTCCTCCACGTCCCCCCCACCCAAAAAAAAAGTCTGCTCATGCTTAGACTGGATGTGAATCACTTTAGAAGTAAGAGAAGGTGATGCTGTGATGCTTTGGGAAACATTAAAGGGGCTTTTGTTTCAGCACTCAGGAACACTCAGGGAACAATATGACTTTATGGTGTGGCGTGGCAGGGTGGGGGGTTGCTCCCCACGGCGGGTGGGTAGAAGTCAGACAGCAACACAAATAATTTCAAATGCTAAGTGGAGGGACAGAGAGGGATTTGGGAGCAGCAAGTCCTGGCTGGGATACGTGAGTTGCTTTAAGAGCTGTTGTGTATCCATTGTTAGAAAAATGGGGAAAGACACTCCAGCCAAAGGGAACAGCCAGTGCAAATGCATTTTCTCACAAGACTCACAGGTTTGGGGAATGTTAAGTAAGATGCTGTGGTTGGAGAAGGAAATGGCAGGAAAGAACCAGGTGAGAATGGCCTCAAAGGAGTTGATCTAGTAACTCTAATTGTTGAGCAAGTATTGAGGATTCTTTTAAGGCAGGATTTGTAGTAAGATGTGTGTTTTGGAAACATAGGTGAGAGGCTGCTTCCACTGTTAATCTGATTTGATAAATGAGGAAGCCTCTGTCAACAGCAAAGATGTAAGTGTCGGTGAGTGGATAGCTGATGAAATACTCCCCACGCAACGGCAGAAGCACACACAAAGCCGGCTGGAACGTGGCTGGATTTGCAAAGGCTCTTTCTGTCCTGTCTGGGGTCAGCCTGCGTCTCTCTCCTCCTCTTGGGAGACTGGCTGTCCTCATGTGAGCAGGCAAGTCCAATTTTTTTGTGCTTGAAAACCCTGCCCTTGTCCATCCCAGGCGGCTCACAGCTTTCAGCAGAGGATTACTTAGAATAACAAGTTAATGACTGTCCTTGGATTAGCCGAGGTTTGCTGGTAGAGGCAGGCATGCCCAGGGTTTGTTTCACTCCAGTCTGATGGGGGTGGGTTGAGAAAACACATTGCAAATTCCATCCTAGAAAAAAAAAAAAGAAAAGAATTCATCTCTCAGACAAAGCAGCAACACTAGAAGTAGTGTGTGAAAATGATGCTTCGTTTAAAAATATAAAACCAGTCGCTACCATCTTCTGAGTGTGGTGGACTATCTGGGGGGCAGACCTACCTGGGGAAATGAGGAGTGGGCTGTGTTGTTCTTGGGGTCAGATGATCTGGGGCCCCATAGAAATCAGCTGGGGGTTTAAGTGTGACTCTCGGGTGGGGAGACAGGCTAGGGAGTGGGAGTGGGATGGAGCAGAGGGAGACAGAGGAGGGGCGCTGCTGACTATGCTCCGTCAACACCGAGACCACCAACAGCCCAGTCCTGGCCGGCTCCCCGCTCCTAGCTCCCAGGCCAACCCTGGCTGATTCTCTTCCCGATTTCAAAGGTGTCTGGGCTCACTCATTCATTGACTCAGTAAGCATTTGATGTCCTGAACTTATTAGGTGTCTGCTGGGAGGATCAAATGGCATGAAACCTCTTTGCCGAATGCTAACTCTGAAACATGCGAAGCCCGTCAAGGGCACTGCTCGCTATGAAAAAAACACAGATAGAAATATCACAAGTGGGGCAGCCTCACTGCAGACTTAGGGCATATCCTGGTCTTAGAAAAGCCCCGAGGCATTGAGGAGACAGAGTCAGCTGATGTTCCAGGAGCTGGGAGTGACCATACCTGCTTCCTGAAGGCCAGGCAGGAGGAGGAATGTGGCAGGAGGCTGGGCAGAAGGACAGCCTCCCTGACTCACCCTGAGCCGGCTCCTACTGCACACGACTTCTAGCTTCACACCAACCCAGGCGACGCCTGCTCTAGGTAGGAGGTGGAACGTGATGTCAGATCCCTCCCTGATTGTAGTCACCACGATTGCAAATGTCAGGATTTTTTTTAACTCTTGAAAGGTCAATGTTTAGAAAAAGCTTTATTGAAGTATAAATGATATACGAAGAACTGCTCGTATTTAATGTGTACAATGGAATCAGTTTGGACAGTGCAAACAAACACCCATGATACCATCACCAGAATCATGGTGATGGTAGAAATATCCAAACCTGCCAAGGTTTCCTGTGTTCCACTGACTTTGTGTGTGTGTGTGTGTGTGTGTGTGTGTGTGTGTGTGTGTACGTGTGAGATAAGAACACTTAACATGAGATCTACCCTCTTAACAAATTTTCAAGTATACGATACTGCACCATTAAGTGTAGGCACTATGTCGAACAGCAGATCTCTAGAACTTACTCATCCAATATAACTAAAACATTATACCCGCTAAACAACTTCCCATTTTCCTCACCCCTCAGCTTCTGGCAACCAATACTGTATTCTCTGCTTCTATGAGCTTGACTATTTCAGATGCCCCATATGAGTGGAATCCTGCTGCATTTGTCCTTCTGTGGCTGGTTTATTTCACTGAGCATAATGTCCTCCAGGTTCATTCATAGTGTTGCATATGGCAGGATTTCCTTCTTTTTTAAGATGGAATAAATATCCATTGTATGTACATACTACATTTTCTTTATGCATTCATTCATCAATCTATCAACAGACATTTAGGTCGTTTCCATATCTTGGCTATTGTGAATAATTCTGCAATGACATGGGAGAGATCTCTTTTAAATCTTGATTTTCATTCCTTTGGATATATACCAAGAAGTGGGATTGCTGGATCATATGGCAGTTCTATTTTTAATTTTTTGAAGATCATCCATACTGTTTACCCTAGCTGCTGTGTACAGGTGTTTCAGTTTCTCCACGTATTTGCCGGTACTTTATCTTTTTGATAATAGCTATCCTGACAGGTGTGAGGTGATAGCTCAGGGTGGTTTCAATTTGCATTTCCCTGTAATTAATGATGTTGAACATCTTGTTATATGTATTGGCCATTTTATGTCTTCGTTGGAGAGGCTCAGAAGTTAAGTAACTTTTTTAAGTTATAGCTCAGTGGCTAAGTGGGGACTCGAGCACTGTGGGGGACTGTGGCCCATGTCCCTCTTTCCTGCTCCATGAGGAAGGGGTCTACAGGATCGAGCTGGGGCTTAAGAGTGGGGGGGTCGTGGGCGTGAAGGCTAGGGGGAATCCACGTACATGCAGCCGGAAGTCTGGCCCGGAAGTCCCGCACAGGAGTTTGCAGGGATGCAGTGGGATATGGGGATTTCCAGTCCCCATTGGAAAGGAAGATCTGAACTGAAGCGTGGGCTCGGGCTGTCCCCTGAACCCTATCCTTCCTCTCCGGCCTTGCTGGAGAATCTGGCTCTAAAACCGGAAGTTCCTGAGGGACACGAATCAGGAATAGTCTGCTGAGAGTTGTATACAGGAAGTGAAAAACACAGGTAGAACTGGAAATGGTGTAAACAGATGACTCAATGCTTTTCCCTGATCTCCTTGGGGCCAGATTGACCTGGCTGCCTGGTGGGAGGCCTCAGCCTTGAGGGGCTTCAGCTCTTAGAAAGAGACTCTGAGATGTTCTCTGCTGATGGCCATCTAGTTCTGAGTCCTCCCAGGCCAGAAGGCTGGGAGCATCCACTTCATGATGAATAGTGTCTGTCAAGGCAGCCCAGTGGGCAGCAAGTATTCTGGTTTTGAAGCCAGAGATACCTGGGCTCGAATCCCGGCTCATTCCCTCCTTGGCTGTATGGCCTCAGGCAAGTTGCTTAACAGAGCTGGGCTTCTGTTGTCTCATTCATCACCAACAGAGGGGGCTGGAAGGTGAGGGGCATGGGTTATAAAATCTGTGTCACAGGATTGGGATTGTTCACTTATTCAACGTTTTTTGTTGAGTTACTACTCTGCATAGGCACTGGGCTAGTTGCTGGAGATTTTGAAGGATTCATGAGATAATAGATCACATGGGCTCTTAACCAATGATGGTTACTTTTCCTAACACAAAATAGGGCTTAATAAATGTATTTAGTCATTGCTAGCCTCTAAGGTGGTCCTCACTGATCCTTAGTTTTATGTTCCTGGGTAGGCTCGTTTCACACTGAATCAGGAACAGTCTCATATTATCAAAAGAATAAGCATAAGTGACAGTGCGTGACCTCTGAGCCTAGGTCATAGAAGCATTGCAGGTCCTGCCTTGGTCTCTCAGACCACTCGCTCTGAGGACGGCCAGCCGCCACGGTGGGAGGATACGCAAGCAGCCCCATCGGGGGATCCACGTGGAGACTAAGCATGGCCCATGGCCAACTTGCCAGTGTGTGGATGGCCACCTTGGAAGCCCCCTGGAGCCTTCAGAAGACTGCAGCTCAGCCACCATCTATCTGACCATAACCTCATGAGAGAACCACCAACCTCTTTCAAATTCCCAACCCCCAAAGACTGTGAAAGGTAAGATAAATGACAAGGGCTGCTCTGAACCACAAAGTTTTAAGATGATTTGTTGTGCAGCAATAGAGAATCAGGTTCAGTACAAACTTCCCTCTACCTAGAAGTTGCCTCCTCACTGGAGGCTCCCTCTTTGGCCATTTTACCTGCCAACCCCAGTTCTGGGGCCACCGTCCCTCCCTCTATCCCAGCATCCCTCCTCTCTGTTGGCTTCCCGAGCTGCTGAGAATACACTCAGGGCAGCTCCCACTCCACTCCCCCACCCCACCGCCTCCCCTGCCCTCGGTATCGTGGCTCCCTGGAAGTTCGGTGTGTCCCCCACGCCTGCTCTCTGCTCGCTCATGCCTCCATCCCTCCTGCAGTGCTCTCGCCTGCTGCTTGGTAGGGAAAGTGGAGGCCACCAGCGGGGCCTGGTCCTTAGTCTCTGCTGCACGTTTCCACCTATTTCCTTACAAGTCTGGGCTTCCAGATCTGACAAGTGGAGTCCCTCCGTGCTCTCCTCTCAATACAACTTTGGCTCCTCTGCTCGATGGTTAAGGAGCCTCATTCCCTGCCCTAATACTGCAATGATTCAAATGTGTTTAATCTCAGTTAATAACTATCTCTACTTGATCTTGCTGTTCTGAAAGATTTTGAGAAAATGAGGATTGGGGAGGGCCTGGCAGGGACCCTGTGTCAGGGGAGATGGCTTCCCTAATCATGAGGGGCATTTTGCACCATGTGGAGGAAATTTGGAAGTGCTTCTGTAGGTAATGGGGAGCCATCAGAGGCTTCAGAGCCAGGGAAGGAACATAGATAAATAATGAGCGCATTGATGGTTTATTTCATTAACGATTATCAGCAAAGATGCTTGGAAACAGAGTCTCACTCTGTTGCCTGGGCTAGAGTGCTGTGGCATCAGCCTAGCTCACAGCAACCTCAAACTCCTGGGCTCAAGCGATCCTTCTGCCTCAGCCTCACAAGTAGCTGGGACTACAGGCATGTGCCACCATGCCTGGCTAATTTTTTCTATATATTTTAAGTTGTCTGATTAATTTCTTTCTATTTTTTTAGTAGATGCGGGATCTTGCTCTTGCTCAGGCTGGTCTCGAACTCCTGAGCTCAAACAATCTACCGGCCTCGGCCTCCCAGAGTGCTAGGATTACAAGCGTGAGCCATCATTCCCGGCGGGAAACAGGTCTTTAAATACCCTTCTCTGAATTTACTCACACCAGTAAATCTACCTCTTGTGCACTCTTTTTTGCAGAGGTCAGGGAGAACTCTGGGCTGACCCTCCTCTTTTTTGCAGAGGTCAGGGAGAACTCTGGGCTGGCCCTCCCTACGCAGCCATGCGCGTGCACCGCGGTGACGTTGCAGGAGTCTCTGGTGTGCTCCATCAGGCACTGGAGGAAATTGTCAGGATCATCATCAGATGGTCTTGGGTTTTGGTCCTTGGGGAGGCAGAATAAGGCAGAGACAAGGATTCAATCCTAACTCTCTTGCTGACTGAGGAGCAGACTTGGGGGCATCCCAGCATCTCCCTGAGCCTCAGCATGCCATTTACAAAATAGGGATAATACTGCCTACGCCAGGAGAGTGGAGGGGTACCGTGTATAGAGCAAGTGGAACATAGCGGGAGTCAGTCAGTGCTACTTAACATCAATCTCCATACCAAAGTGACAGCGGAGGCAGGGAAAACCCATACACACAACATCTAAAAAAATTCCTCTAGGAAAAAAAGAGAGAACAGACGGGAGCATTGGAGAGGAAGAAAAGAATTAGTGCTGTCAACAGCAGGTCAGTTTGTCTTAAAACCTTTCAAATTGTGGAAAGGACTGAGAGATGCGCTTCCTGGGGTAGGAGACAGTGTCGGAGGGGGCTGGGCACCCCTCGATCAGTGACAGGCGCAGGCAGCCGAGAGGCACATTCCAGGGGAGGGTGCGGCTGGGGCTGGGGAAGCCTCCACCGCAGCAAGCAGGGCAGGCTGGGAGACTGAGGGCCTGGGAGCGCGGAAAGCGACGAGAGATGCGCCGGCGTAGGAAGCCTGGACACGTCACGCCAGGTGAAAGAAGCGAGGCACGAGGACCCCACAGTGTAGGACTCTGTCTGTCGGAAACGTCCAGAACAGGCCAGTCAAGAGTGACAGAGTGGTCTGTGCCGAGGGTTGGGGAGAATGGGGAGTGACTTCTAATAGGTACGGGGATGGGGATGATGGAAATGGTCTAAAATTGACTGCAGTGACAGCTGCGCAATTCTGTGAATACACTGAAACCACTGAATCGTATACTTTAAGTGAGTGTGCTGTAGGGTGTGTGAATGAGATCCTAATAAAGTGGTTGCTGAAAAAGAAAAGATGCAGGAGACCCAAGATCCAAGAGAAAACATACATAACGTTACGTATTTACCTCAGAAACACAGCAGGTTCAAGGGAAAATTTTCCAGTGCAACGTGCTCCTTGTCCAGAGGGGGTGACTGAGACCTAGAGAGGCAGAGTGACCGGCTGCCACTGGCCCCGCTGCTTGTGGCTGCAGGAAAAGCAGGACCACGTACCAACCCCTGTGTGCCCGGCGCTTTCTCTGAGTCCCCTACGTTACCTAAGAGATCCATCCACACCACCACCCCGCACGGTGTTAGCCACGTTTTATATGTGAGTAACGTACATGGGGTCACGGGACTGACAGTTAACTGGGAGAAAGGAATGCGGAATTCTGGTTTGACTCTGTTGTTTTAAAGCACTGAATTTCCTAAGAGTCAGGGTTTTTTTGTTTGTTTTCTTTTTACCGTAATGCAGTAAACAATCCTAAAACCTGACCTAGGCTTTTTTCTCCTACTGTCTCTAGTGTGGATAGTTGTTGGGGTTGAGGTCAGATGGCCGTGAAGCTACAACGAAAGGCCCCTGAGCTAGGTTGAGGAAGCCTGACAGGTAATTTTGTGTGCAACCAGGCAGGACTTGGGAGATACTTGGGCCAAATCTGCTTTTGGTGCATGAAGCCCCGAGAGGGGAGGAGATTCCCCCAGGGTCACACAGTAAGACAGCAGTGGGGAGCTGAGATAGGCACCAGGTCTTTGGATTCTCTGTCCAGTGCTCCTTCTGTGGGACCTGGAGGCCCCTTTCAGTGAGCCAAGACCGGGGAAGAAGAAGGCAGAGGCTGCTGAATGTGTGGAAGAGTGGAGGGGCCGGCAGCCCGCGTCTGTGGAAGGTGCAGCCCAGGCTGCACGGAGGGAAAGCTCTGGGCGGAGACCGGGGAAGGGGAGGTGGGCAGCTCTGGGGTCCAAGGCTGCTGTGGTCCCTCCACGTTCCCTGCTTCTTAAAGGATGGTCCCTCGCTTTGGGACTAGGGGAGGGAGGTTGCTGCTAAAATCTCTAGCAGCACGTGGCCTTAGAGCTGCTTGGGCTGAGCCTGCCCGTGGCTCCGGAAGATTCTGCTCAGCTCTCCCAAAGCCTCAGGGTAGGAAAGGGAGGTGCCATCCCTGACAGTAGATGGTCGTGGCATCAGGTTGGCTCTGGGTTTCTGTCTCTGACTCACTATGACGTCTTAGACAAGTTCTTTCTCAGTTACGTCTTGTGTAAAATAGGAATAATCCTATTTGACACGATCCTACCGTCTGTGTGAGCGTTGAGGGTTTGATGAGCCTATGTCTGGGAAGCTGTGCACTGCGGCACTGTGACTTCACGTGGGTTTTGCTGCATGCGGACTGCGCTCCCGCTGCAGAAACATTTCCTGCCATGGGTAGGGTTTTCACGCCTCCTGCAGCCCAGGCCCCAGGCATCGAAGACAAAGTTCCCGAAGGAAGGGAACAGCCGCTCCCAGGATAGAGGATGAAAACGCAGCCTCCCAACAGGAGGGTCCGTTCACCTTGCAGCCCACCTCCTCTGAGAGCACGGCCCCATCCGGCCCAATGGGGAAGAGGGAAGGCAGCTAACGTCATATATCATCTCATCCTCACACTCTTCAGAGCCATATTGTTCCCATTCCAAATTCTTCTATTCCCAGTATGGTTATGTCATTTTATTTAGTCTGAATTTCTAAAATCAGTGAAAATATACAATCATTTTAACGGTAGTGTCAGTGATAGAATCATGCAACATCCTTTACCAAAACAAAAACTAAAACAAACAGAAAAACAGGATTGGGAGAATATTTTAAAAATCATAATATTTTTAAAAAAGAAGAAACCAGAAAATTAAAAGTGTTTATGCAAAGTCTAAGGGCATACTGCAAAAATTAAGTTGACATAATATATTACACAACAATTAATGGACAAATAACCTTTTATAAGCAAATGTGATTGAGATTGACTTATAGGTATCATGAGCTAGTCCTTTATAAGAAATTTTATCCAAATTATCTTCCTTAGAACTAACTGTGATGGCTGGAAAAAGAAACTGGAATACAAACCAAAAGGCAGAATTTTCATTCTATGCTGACCAGATGATAACTTTCTGAGTTCAAGGATAAGGCTTAGACATCTTCATTTGCTTTGCAGAGATTAGATTGGTGCTTTCTACTTAATCCCTTGAGTTTTGGAGAGAACTAACATTTAAATATCGTTCGGTCTTTATCGTCCCCACAGCCATTATTACTCCCATTTTAAATAAATCTATATTCTAAAAATTAGGATGCCAAGGCTCAGAGAGGTGAAGTAGTGTGCCCAGGGTCACTCGGCCAGTGGGGGCCTGGACGGAAACCCAGCTCTGCACAAGCCCGAACCCCATCCTCTTCCCAAAGCTGCCCAGAGCAGCGGATGCTGGAGGCAATATTTGCCCACAGTCTGATTTTGTTCAGAGCTGGCTGTGGGCCAGGCCTCTGAGTTTACTGAAATGTTCTGAGAGTTATTGGGGGAAATGGAGCTTTGAACTTACCTAATATAACACGGGCTGGTTCTCAGGATCATAAACGTGTTTCTGAACCTAATTAAAGAGTCTCATGAAAAGGGCGAGAGCAGGACTGAGACATGACGGTCGGTCTAAAAACTCCCCGTGGGCCCGAACGCGAGCTTTGCTTTTCCCAGACTCAGGGAGAACCAGCCCTCTCTGGGGGCAGAGAGTTAAGAGGCTTTCGAAAGAAGAAAAGGCTCTTTTACAGTCCTGGCTGGGGACCTGGGCCGGAGCGAGGCGGGAATGTAGGAGGCATAATTGGGGCTTGTAAAACATTTCCAGACAAAATCACTTAATGTGTTTTGGAGAGTAAAAAGCAACAGTCCACATAATCTATAAACTTGGGCAGTTTTCTACAGAGCCAATAGAGCCCATCGGGGGATCAGAAGGGACGGCCAGGCCAGTGCTCACCGTGCCGTGACAGCTGCAGGTGGACCTGGCTCTGGGCTCGGACCCGGGAGCAGCCAGTCACTTGGGTTTGAATTCTCACTGCTCTTCTCCCTCCCCGTGTGACCCTGGGCAGGTTATTCATCCTGCTGGACCTCAGTTTCCTCGTGTGGGAAATGAAGATAAAATTGTCCCCCCGCCATAGGTTTGTTGGGAGGGCTAAATGTGCTACTTTATTCAAAATGCTTAGAACAGTGTCTGGCACGCAGCAAGTGCTTGTGTAACCGTTGCTGCCTTAGCGATGGGCTATACCTGGTGAAGGCAACGTTACATTTCCTACGGAACAGCCCACACCTGTGAGAATTTCGAGAGCCCTACTCATGTCTTCCTTGACTTCTTTCTCCCATTTTTCCCCAGGCTTCCTTTCTGTCAGCATCGATCTGATAACAGCCCATCCCTTTCACTATTAAGTTCAAACTTTTGGGCCCTTTTGACCCAGTTTAGCTTTCTGGGCCACGTTCGGCCACATCACCTGTAATTGTCATAGTGTGCCAAATGATTCCGGGTTCCCCTTCTTCTAGGAAAACGGTAAATTTTGCACTTCGTGGCTCCCTGGTGGTTGGCTGGGGGCCGTCAATTGGTTTTGGCCAATGAATCGTGAGCAGAGGTAACACGTGGGTTGTAGCTCTTTTTTTCTCTGCCATGACAACTGGGGCAATGGTCCAGACCAGGTGTCAACAAACCTTTCCTGCTAATATGCTCAGCCTTGTGGGCCATATGGTCTCCATTGTAGCTTCTCAACTCTGCTGTCGTCATGTGAAAGTAATCATAGATAATACGCAAATGAATAAGTGAGACTGTGTTCCGATAACATTTTACTAAAAAAAAAAACAAGTGACAGATTGGATTTGGCCCATGGGCCATAGCTTGCAGACCTCTGTTCTGGACCAGTCTGGCCAACAGAACTTTGTTCAATGCTGGAAATGTTCTATAATATCTATGCTGTCCAGCCTTGAACATGCCAATAGCCTTGTGTGGCAGTGGCTACTATATTGGTTGGGCAGTCTGGACAGCAGCTGTTTCATCAGACAGCGTCCTGGAGCAAGGACAACATGGAGAGTCACTGCTGACTGTGACGGGCACTGTCCAATTTTTGCTGTTATAAGCAACTAAGATTTGGGGGATGTTTTTCACTGCAGCATAATGTAACCATTTCTGAATTACACACCCTCACTCTCACTCCATACACACCATACATAATTCACTCGCTCTCACCTAAGCATTCCATGCACACCAGGCCTCCAGGCCTTTGGTCATACTGTTTCCTCTGCCGGCGATACCCTCTGCTGTCCCTAATTTCACTGGCAAATGCTGCATCAGTGTTTAACGTTCAGTTCAAATGTTATCTCCTCTTGGTGGCCTCCAGTGGCTTTCATACCACCTCCGTACATATGGTAAGAATCACCTGCAGCTTCCTCAGGAGACTTTGCAAGTATAATGTTGTAATGTCACGATTTGTTTTCTTATGTTTCTCACTAGGTTGTGATCTCTTGGAGGAGCCCTTATCAGATTATACTTCATATCTTCTGAGTGACCTCAGTAAGTGTTTGTTGAATTGATTTAATACACTTCAAACCCAGGCTGTGGTGGCCTCTCGGGATCTTTAGTGACTTCCTTTGGTCCTGAGATCAACTCTGGACCATTTTTCCCCATCTTGTTCTTGTTCTCCTGGCCACAGTGGTACTCTTCATTCTCCAAAATTCAGACAATGGTGATATTGCAGGATGAGGAGAAAGGGAAAAAGAGAGACACCTTGTTAATCTTATCACGCAGTGGTATGAACACTTCAACTTGATTACTGTTTCCTAAAAATGGACTCTACAGTAAAGAGCAATTGTGACTATAAACACAGTTGTAGCCCTGCTAATGGCTTCCAGGGCTGGCCACAGGCTCTTGGAGTTAGTGCATGGTCAGAATGGAATGTATTTGGGAGACTTTATAGTTCAAGGCCTTACTTTTAAAATTTCTTTTCAATAGGATATGGCTTGTCAAAAATACTGTTATATTCTTTACATCATTTTCAGTCTATCTGATAAAAGACATTAGTACTTTCTGTACCAATATGGAAACACCACCATCAACATCCCTTACATGCATCTTTCTATAATTAACAAAACACTTTCTAACTATGTCACCTTGAACCTACAGATAGCCTGGAGAAGATGGCAGGGCGGTATTTACAGCATTTACTCACGAAGAAACTATAGCCAAAGTAGAGAGCTGATTTACCCCTAATCATAGCAAGCTTGAGCCCAAGCAGGTCCTTCGACCTGTACTCCGATCTCTTGGCCCTCAGACGTATCACACTCGAGCTGTCACCACAGTGTGTGGCCCCCACCATTGCACAGACGGTATCCCAGGGCCAGGAGGTCAGGGCAGACCTCTAGGGTCCTTGCCCAATCCTTGCCTAATCACAGCAATTCCATATCCTTTCCCTTTTGGAGACCTTTAGTCAGAGAAATTTAGGATTTTCTTTTTTACTTTTGAAAGATGCGGCTCAGTTCATTAACAGTCTGATACACAGAGATAGTCAAACTATTTAAAAAGAGTTTGCTAATTTTTGATAGTTCCTGCTCGAGGAACAATAGAGCTAAACTTCCTTCACTACCAGAAAGGATGTGTTTTATAAAATGTCTGCCTGTCAGAGGAGCGTTTTTATTCCCAGTTAAGTTTCAGTCTACCCAAAGGCTACATCACACTCCTCCTGGGGGCTCACCTGACGGTGATGGGGAGTTCTGGGCTCTCCCCTCCCAGCTTGCAGCCTCTCCCACTCCTCCTCATCCTCATCTTTGTTCTCCAGGCTTAGCGCTTCTCTGTGCCCAAGAGCAGGAAGAAAGGGTCAAGTACACCACCCTGCAAGGATGGGCTGTGGAGATGATAGAATCCAAGATGGTAGAAATAGCAAAATGCTGAATTTCTTTCGGCGTTAGTGTGCAGATCATGAAATTTCTTCATTCACTAATGGGTAATCAGTACCATCCAAATAGGCCTACTAAAGATGGGAGAAACCCCTACAAAAACAATAAATAAGTTAAAATATTAACTATGGGTGGAGTGAGGTAAAACATACACATGAACATTATAAGTTGGCATAGGATTAATTGGAGAATAGTGTGATCGTATGTAATTCATATCTACATAAAGATACATGTTTCAAAAGAAATAAAAAATTATATCCCTAAACATGTTTATGAAAGTATTTCCATAAAAGCAAAAAGCTGTAAATGACTGAAGTGAGCTATAATTGGGGAACAGCTTACTAAATTATAGTAAATGTAGCCATTAAAAACAATAATTATGAGGATTATTCAGACCATAATCTTCAGACCGAAAATGTTAATGACCGAGATAAGTGCAAATAGTAGAATTCAAATTGGAATCCATGCCGCGATTGAATTTATGAAACACGTTGCCTCCCTGTGAACCAGGAGCAGAAGTGAAAATGTGAAAAAGAAAATAGCATGTTAGGACGGGGGTGGGCAGGAAGACAAAATTTATATATGTATATACTCTTTATACTCTGGTTTCCTGAGATTATTTTTCAGTGCACCCAAAAACAAGAAACCACGTTTGTTATCTACACTATTATCTTGATTAAATTACTTTAATATGAAATACGTTAGATCTGATTCCTTAGGGTTTAATTAAAGTAAATTGTCTTACCAAAAAAAAAAGTGATGAAGATTATTATACCTAACGAAAAGAACGGAAAATAACATAATAAACAAATATTTGCTCGCTACCTAACTCTGAGAATTTTGCTCTACTTGATTCATGTTTTAAAAAGAAGTAGAATGTTATAGACACAACTGAAGGCCTTTGGGTATAAAAAAAAGGAGCTTTTTGTTTGTTTATTATCTTAATTATTTTTGCTACATCATCTTTTTATGTTAATAATTTTCAGAAGGATGAAGGATGCAACTTTAAATAGACTTTGGTTTCCCTATTCAGTAGTATATACTCTATCTCAGGAGGTATACCTCAGTGGGTATATATTAATACTATATCTCTCTGTATGGACATTGGGTAAGTGCCTTTAACTGTCTGATCCTTGGTTTCCTCATCTATACAATGAGGGAGAAAAGATTTTATGTCTCTCAGAGGTTAAGGACTCATGAATGGTGTCACAGAGGTTACTGTGAGAATTTCTAAGAAGGAATAGGAGTTACCCAGCCAAGGTTGGGACATGCCTTCCAGGAATAAAGAACGGCTTTAACTCAAGCCCAGAGCACAGCTGGAGTGTCGGGGAGCGGACAGGTGACCACTGAGATCCAGGTGTGGTTTACCTATGGTGGCTCTGAAAGCCCTGCCCACCTGGTGTTCCCAGCACCAGCAGCCTCTCCCCAGGTCCCTGGGCCCACGTCACTCGCTCCTCTGGTGTCTCCTGGTCCCAGCACGTGCTTCAGTGGAGACTCCCAGGAGCCGCTGCGGTTGTCTGTGTCCCTGTCTGCTTCCTTTGCTGGACGGACGGCTCCCTGAGTTATGCGTGTCCCCTGCACCTAGCATGGAGGAGGCCTCCATCAGTGACTATTCAATAATAGATGGGTGACGTGGGGGAAATAAAGGCTCCGACAGGCACTGTTCCTCAGACTTCTCATGGAAGTCGACACGCTTTCCCATCCAGCAGGAAGGAGGAGGATGCTAAGTACTCTTTTTCCGAAGTTAATCCTAGATGCCCCACTGGGACTGGCTAGAAAACAGGCTAGAGAAGGTCCTAGAAGAGAACTTCCAGCTGCTTCCTCAGGGCAAGGCATTTCCCTCCCCCTGTCCAGCTTACCTGACACCTCTCCCTGCCACCTGGCACCTCCTCTGAGGCTGGAGCCTGGGAGGCCAGTCCTGACCATGTCTCTCTATCGAAAGCGCAGGCTCTGGGATTCAGAAAAGCCACACAAAGAATGGTGACTTTCCTGTCTCCGATGCCAGCCAGACTTTGTCCACTGGGTAAGATCCTGTGGGTCAAGAGTCAGAACCCTAAGCCCAGGCTCCGGAATCAAAGAGATCACGGTGTCAGTGGGAACTGGACAGAGACAGGAATCCCATAGTTTGGATCTGGTCCAGTTACCTGCTGTCGAATAACCAATGACCCAGAAACTCAGTGGCTGGAAACAACACAACTACTAATTCTGCTCATGAATTGATACTTTGGATAGTGCTCACTGGGGACAGTTCATCACTGTGCCATATGGCATCAGCACCATCAGTTTGGCTGAGATAGACCTTTAAGATTCTTAGACAACTTTTCGTTTATCTGAGAGATCCTAAGAGGCACCACCTAAGATCTTCCTGGGGTCTTAGCCGAAGGTCTTATAGTCCCATCCTGGATATATGTTTGGCCTGAGTCCCTTTCTTACTTTGAGAATGATTTGCTTTGGGAAAGACTTGGGAATGAAAACATTTGATTTGGAACCCAGCAAGTTCTGGCTTCTTCTTTTTTTTTTTGAGACAGAGTCTCACTGTGTTGCCCAGGCTAGAGTGCCGTGGCGTCATCCTTGCTCACAGCAACCTCAAACTCCTGGACTCAAGCGATCCTCCTGCTTCAGCCTCCCGAGTAGCTGGGACTACAGGCATGCACCACCATGCCCGGCTAATTTTTTCTATATATTTTTAGTTCTCCAATTAATTTCTTTCTATTTTTAGTAAAGACGGGATCTTGCTCTTGCTCAGGCTGGTTTCGAACTCCTGAGCTCAAACAATCCGCCCGCCTCGGCCTCCCAGAGAGCTAGGATTATAGGCGTGAGCCACCACGTCCAGCCAAGTTCTGGCTTCTTGAGCTCGTCTTTCTCCTCTCACACTTTATCATAGCTGTTGAGAAGAAGTCAGGTGGCACTTTCAATATTCTGCCTGGAAAACTTCTTATCTGGATCATCAAGATCATTAGGCACCTCTGTATTTTCTCTGTTACTGCAGGCTACAGTGTGGCCACATGTTCTGCCACTACATAACAAGGGACCCCTTACTTTCAGATTTCTGTAACATTTCCATGGCTTTCCTGAACACCTTCATTGACGGACTTCTCCAGGCCCTTAAGGGTTCCACCAACACTCTCTCTGACACCCTTTAGGCTGTCTGGACTCAAAGCCAGTTGACAAGTTGTAGTATTTTATTATGACAGTACCCGACATCCAGGTACAAATATCTGTTGAGGTTATCTACGGCTGCATGAGATTCTACCCCAAAACTTGGTGGCTTAAAACAACAGCAATCATTACTTTTACTCATACGTCTGGATTTTGGACTGGTCTTAACAAGGACAGCTCATCTTTTTGATGTATAGTATCGACGAGGGTGGCTCAACCAGGGCTGGAGCATCCGCCCCAAGAGGGCTCCTCCGCACGGTTGTGTCCTCTCTCCACGGGGCAGGTCGGGCTTATCATCACCGCATTTCGTCTTAACTCTAAGAAAGGAAGATTATGTGGGTAGCATTGACCGAACCACATGAGCTCTTTAACTTGGAGTGCAGAGATCATAGACAGGGTAAGCCAAAGACATGAAATGTGAGAGGGATTCGACCTGAGGGAGACTTGCCATTGCTGGTCTTGAATTTGGAGGAGGCCAGTGGCAGGGAATGCAAGTGGCCACCAGTCAGCCAGGAAGTGGGGACCTCAGCCCTACAGCCACAAGGACGGAGTCGAGCCACGACCGCGTGAGCTTAGCACTACCCCCAAGCCGTCGACGAGAAAGTAGCTGACACCTTGATTTCAGCCCTGCGAGCACCTGAGAGGAGAACCCTGTCATGCTGTGTCTAGACTTCCGATCTATAAAACTGTGAAGTAATAAATGGGTGTTGTTTTAAGCTGCTAAATTTGTAGTAATTTGTTAAACAGCCAAAGACAACTATATTAGCTTCCCAGGGCTGCCTCAACAAATTACTGCAAACTTGGTGGCTTTAAGCAACAGAATTGTATTTTTTCAGTGTCCCAGAGTCCAGACGTCTGAAATGAAGGCGTCAGCAGAGTCACACTTTCTCTGCAGGCGTCAGGGAAGAATCCACCCTTTTCTCTTCCAGCTTCGGGTAGTTTCAGGCATTTCTTATTTTCACATGGTCTTCTTCTCCTTTTGTATCTGTCTCTTCTCCTTAAAGTTCTTGTCTTTAATTACCTCTGCAAAGATCCTTTTTTAGAATAAGTTCACACCGACAGGGTCTGGGTACTAAACGTGGACATATCTGTTGGGAGCCACAGAGGTCGGTCTCCTTCGCACTCCTTGCAGAGAGCAAACCGCGGAGACGAGGCGAGTGCAGGTTTTTGAATTCGAGTCCAGTAGGTTTCCCGCTACGCCACGGGTGCCTGTTTCTCCCGCAGCATTTAGCACGACACTGGAGAGAGATTAGAGCTGAATAAATACTTGTTGATTAATTGGAATTCCAAATTAGTCGTGAGTGAAGCTGTGTACTGTGTTCAGAAAAGGATTCCACACGGAGGGGGAAATTACCAGTTTTGCAAAATCTTTGAATCTGTCTAAAGAGGCCCAAGTTGGTGAATATTTCCATTCTTGATTAAAATGATTAAGGGTCCTTATGAAACAAGAGACTTGGAAGCTTTCCAAAGAGATAGCTTCCCACAAGGATGAGAGAGAAGAAACGGAAGCGGAACCCTTCCCTTTCCTCGTGTAGGTTGGATGCACATTGACCCGGGATGGAATCCAGCTCTGTCACTTACCAACCGAGTGGCCCTGACTAAGTCACCTAACCTTTCTGAGTCTCACTCCACTGATCTGTGAGTATAACAACATACATATTTCACCATGTTTTTAAAGACAAACTGGGATGATAGGAATAATAATGCTCATGGAGGTGGTAAATACTATTCCAAATGCTTTTCATGTATTAAGTCATTTATGCCTCATGCCACCTCTGAGGCAGATATTTATAATTATTCCCATTTTACAGATGAAGAACTGAGACAAGCAGTGGTAAGATCAAAGGTTGACAGTCACCAAGTGACGTGGCATAGTCGAAATTTGGACCCAGGATGTGTGGTTCCAGAAGCCACCTTCTTAACCATTGCACTGTACTAACTATATCAGTTAGGGGTTTCTTAAAATAACAGAACCATAGTAAGTGATTTAGAATAAAGCTGTGTAAGGCACTGGGTTTGACCTCAGCAGGACCAAGAAGGGTGGACATGAAGCTGGGGAGAGCAAGGCCAAACTTGAACTGGCACGGAATACAACGGCGCCGGCCTTGGGCCCTCATCCCCCAAACTTGGTGAGGCAGGTGACCTTCAGGATGACCTGGTGTCTTCACCACACAGCTGCACTTGCCCCTGGCCCAGGATGGAGAGGCTGGAGGAGGACATACAGGGAACAGGAGCAACAAGGGAGACGTCTAGATTCACAATAGCACGTGTGAGCTGCCGCAGCCTCGGGAAGGGAGTCCTGGGAAATGCGGATGCGGCTCAGAAGGGCTGGCCTGGGACAAACCAACAGATGCTCAGATGCAAAAGCACCTATAAGGGAACTGAAGCAGTAAGTTCTTTCCTTAGGATTTGATAATATTAGTTCTTTTCCTTCCTGCCATTCTTGATCCAGGAGCAGTGGATGAGTCGGTGTGCCCGTCTGGAAGGAGGGCCGTGAATATGGGGTCCAAATACCAGGGCAGCAGGGGTCAGTCATGGTGGGAGGGATCCAGCCTACTCCTAATCTCTCCATTTTTCTCCCAACCCCTGAAATAAACCCACCGTAGATATGTCGATGGTGCTTCCAGGCAAGTCTTTTCGTGACACCCTCTCCTCCACCTCTTGCCCCTCCAAGGCAGAAATGGAATGGAGGTCCCGCTGGACGAGGGCTCTGGGCTGTGGCAGAGCAGCCAGGCCAAAGACTTGCCCTCAAGGGGCTGGGTTAGGGCAGAGGAGTCCTCCCTGAAGCAACAGGGGAAAGGGGAAGATGAAGGTCTTTACAACAGGGGAATGGGCCCAGTGGGGTGTGTGGGGTGGGCTTCAAGGTTGGGTCTTGAAGCTGAGAGCTCAGAGGAGGTGTAGTAGGTGTAGGAAAAAGCAAAGCACAGGGAGGGACGGCCAATATCCGGCATGACCGACTCTGCAGCTGCGATGACGTCCAGAGAAGCAGGTATGGTGGGCAGGTGGGTGCGGCTGGCGTCGGGCCCAGGGGTGGGTGGTGCATGTCCGCACGCCCTATGCTTGCTGACTGGGAGCAAGCACCAAGCCTGCCATAGATCAATATCATTTCCTGCATATTTCACCAGATCCAGGCCCTAGCATATTGGGAACATTTCTCTCTGTGTCACTGATGATCACACAATGACCCTTTCCCAGAGAAACACCCAGGCATTATTCTAAAGGTTTGCATATGTTGTGCCGGTTAAACCTTTTCGTAACTCTGCAAGGTAGAAATTATCATCAGCATTTTACCCAGCAGTGTTTACAGAGTTTCAGAGCAGTGCAGCGACTGGGCTAGCTGGGATTCGAGCCTGGCCTGTCCAGCTTCAAAGTTCCTGCCTGCTTCACTCCCAGAAGGGGGAGTTTTGGGCTTTGAGGCTTTTCCAGCTTTGAAATTCTACAAGATTCTAGGGAATATGAGGCTGGGTCCTAAAAAAAAAATTTCTTTTTCAAATATTCAACTGAGTTTCTTAGGATCTGAGAAAAGGAGACTGAGTTGTTTTTTTAAAAATGAAGAAATCCTTTAAAGGCTATATGCATTATAGTTTTTCCTCTTGAAGCTTTTCAATCTCAAATTCAAAGCAGAACGTTAACAATAAACTCTGGCTTTCTAGAAATCAATTGCAATTGCCTTTTTGTTACTTTAATCGAACCACTTTGCAATTATTGGGCATTTTTTTTTAATGAGCATGTCTGACTTCTCTCACATGACAATTCTGATTCTTCTTTTGAGAAGAAAAACAGATCCTCAACAGGTGCTTTTCACCCAAATCACAATGAACCCGGAAGGGAACGAGTGTGGTTAATGGAGCACCCTGCTGCAAATGCACAGGGGACGTCTGTCCTGCTGAGACCCACCCTTGAGATGCCAGCAGGGAGCACCAGAAACCAGCACCCAGGGGGTCCAAGATCATCTGGCTTCGTCTGTTTTGGCTCTTTTTTCTTTATTTCTCATTTGTTGTTCTATTCACTTCAGCAATTCTGCATTGAGAAATGGGTATGTTGAACTGTTTCTGATCTTTGGAAAAAATACACCGCTTCTAACAAGAATCTTTGCCTTTGGGGACCTGGCAGCCGCGATGAGCCAGCTTGTGTGTGTTTCTGTTCGGGGCGTTGAGATGACATCTGTTCATTCCACACAGACTTATTTGATGTAACCCAGCTGCAGGTCTTCTTCTTGGTGCTCAGGACACAGCTGAGGACAGGTCTCGCCAGCTCTGTGCCCTCTCGGAGCACACCTTCTAACTCAGCAGAGACAGTGACCATGCTTGACTACAGCTGCCGCCACGCTGATTCTCGCCTGCCGCAATCGCAGACACGCCGGAAGTGTACCACTCACAGAGGGACAGGCACGTGAGGACGGAGTGCCTCCCAGGGGCTGGGTTGCTACCCTCCTGGCAATACCAGCTAGGAGCTGTCATCGCCGTGTTGGAGATGAGCAAACGGAGGCTCAGAGCAGTGGGACTACTTGCGCTAGGTCACAGAGCCACCCATGGTGAGACTCCTCAAGTGGGGATGGGCATTCCTGAAACCCTTTCTGCCTCCCATTCTCTCAAGCCTCCCTCCCAGCCTTGGCGGAGGAAGCGCAGGTGGACAGTTCCAATTTCCCAGCTTCCTCTTCTCCCCCAAGGCCGACCTTTAGTTGAAGAGCCTGTTCCTTTTGTGTCAAACAGGCATTTTCTTTTTTCCGACAGAGAATGCTGCATCCAGGGTATCTCATGGGCCAAGGTGAGAGTCCTCCCGCTTCCTCCTCCTGTGCGGTACACACCCCACCCGCTGGCGCCTTGGTCCATGCACAGCTCTGGTGACAGAAGAGGGTCTCTGGCAACATAGAGAGAGGAGACAGAGGCTCTGGTCCCACAATAATGCGCTGGAGTGTTGCTAAGAGACGGCCTATCCTAACAGGGGAAAAACGAGTTCTTGAAGGCACTTCACTTTGAGGCCTGATGCGGGTCCAGGTGTCTTCATCTTCCCACCCTGCCATGTGACAGACCTGACACCCCGAGGGTGAAGCCATGGAGCTCGTGGCAGATGCCCAGCTGGAAGCCAGGGGCAAAGCGGGGGGTGGGGGCAGGACTTAGGAGACAGGATCTCTTGGGGAGGGACAAATATATCAGGGGAGACGGGGCACAAGTCTGGGCCCAGCAAGGGTCAATGAAGTTGCAAGAGAGTGATTCGCCTGTGCTCCGCAGCCTGGCGTGTGGCAGCATCCCCACCCCGGTGTGCGCTGCCCAGGGCGGGAAGGCAAGGTGCTCTGAGCCAGGCTTTGACAAGACAGCCTTGTTTGTTGGCAGGAAAGGTTTTCTAAAACAGCTTCCATAGCAACTGAGGAGAGCCGGGAGGAGCGCTGGGAGCTCCTGGTTGCTTAGCAAACGCCGGCTGCTGGTGGGGCCGTGGCGGCTCTGCACCTGCCGCGACAGGGAAGGAGGCGGGGAGAGCAGCGGGGCGGTTTGAGAGGCTCTGCCCATAGCCCCCCTCTCGTGTTTGAGGAACTTGAGGAAAGAGTAGGAAGGACGGGACCTGGCCTGCAGCCTGCCTCCCTTCTCTTTCCACAGCCCTGGGGAAGGGACCTCACAGTCCATCTTGTGAGTCCAAGCTCTGTCCACCTTGATCCCCAAACAGTCTTTCCCTGGCCACTCCTTGGACCTAGGAATGAGCATCCCAGCGGCCCATCAGCCATTAGGGGAATGGATTCTGGAAGCAAGCTCAGAGGAATTAGGGTGGTAGGGCATTCCGGGGTCCTGGATATGTGGAGTACGGTTTGGGCAGTGAGGGAGGGGACAGGCTCAGGGTGGGCACGTTGCCTTGGCCCAGGGGCAGGGGTGCTGCTGCAGGGAGGCCTGGTGGGTCCTCTACAGCTTGGGGGAGGGCAGGGCCCCAGTCGCCTGGCTCTAAGGGAGGTACCAGTTGTAATCTGGATCCTTCATCCTCGTTGAGCAGTAGCTTCAGGCTGAAATTTGGGATTTGGGACCCTCCCTCTTACGACGCTGTAGGTGAGCGGGCCTTCCAGAGGTGGCTAACGCCAGGTGGCTGGCCCACCCAGGAGCAGTCGTTGGGACAGCATCTATTGCCAGGTGGACTCTCCTGCTCCCTTTCGTCATCCTCCTGGGGGTCCTAGTTCTGAATGTGCCATTTACCTGGTGGGTGACCTTGGGCAGGTCGTGCATGAAACCTCTCTCAGCCTCAGTTTCCCAAATTGCCAAAGTCTGCCCTGACTCTGGCTCCCTTCATCCTTTATCCTTTATTTGTACCTTGCTCAATCTCTTTAGTTTCGTGTCAAAAAGGCGGCAGGGTCGGGCGAGAAGCTGCCATGGCAGTTGGTTCTATTCATTACCTTGTCTTTGCAGCCCAGAGCCCATGATTGCTAAGCCCACTGGCCCTTGACGTTGCCCTCCTTTGAGGTAGGAACCGTGTCCGACTCACATCTCTGTCCTTAGTACCACGAACGGTCACCCTCAGTGAATTTCCCTGGAGTGAGAGAATGAAGGAAGAGAGCCCCTCGGGGGAGCCCAGCATGAGTGGTGATCTGCGGGCCAAGCTGGGGCAGAGAGGGCCAGTGGAGTGGAGTTGGAAAGCTAAGCCCTTGACAGTTTTTATCCCTTGGTATTAGGCAAGGGGATTCAATGCTTGCAATATTCCCTTCAGCTTTCCATTCTGCTTCTAATCAAAGGAAGCTCCAAGGTATATAAAACTGCCAGGCCAGCGCCAGTCCCAGAAAACGACAGCTACACACTGGCACTCGGGGCTGGACCACTGTCTGTCCCCAGCTGCATGGACCATTTTTATCAGCACCAGACCCTGTGGGTGATGCTGAGGGCTCCCTTCCCTTGGCCGCCTTGCAGGGCTGGGCAAGTTGGACGGATGGCATTTCTGGGGAAGTCATTCAAGTGCCCCAGGCAAGTGGTCTCCAGGACACGTAGTTGGTTTACATAAAGATATGTTCTCATGAGACCTGTTCCAGGTCATGGGATGGAAATGAGAAGAAGCCCACAGAGGACTTGGAGCAAGAGTGTTGAGGTTGGCTTGAGCGGTGAACTTCAAATGCCAGCGCTGCCCCTGTGAGCTGGCCTCCTAAGGGTTCATCGTACCTACTCTGTGGCTTTTCACGAGGCTTAGACAATAATGCAATGTCCAGACTTTAGGAAGTGCCTGGCAGCTCTGATGTTCAGCTCTGCAAAGGCCACCGAGTTGTATAAAGGTAGAGCCTGTGGGAGCCACATCCCCTTCTGACCTCTGATCTGGGCTTCGCCCATGGGAAGGTGGGCCTGGGCTGGTGCATGTGGCAGAGGGCAGGGACAGCCAGGTGGCTTTGGGAAAGACAGGGAGGAACCTTAAACTGCTGTTACTAAGTGAAAGATGCCCATCTGAAAAGCCTACTTCTTATACGATTGCCTGGAAAAGACAAAACTACGGAGGCAGTAAAAAGATCAGTGGCTGCGAGGGATTGGGAAAGGGATGCATAAGTGGACTCTTTAGAGGGTCTTTAGTGAAAATACTCTATAACATCCTATAATGGTGGCTACGTGGCACTGTACATTTGTCCAAGCCCATAGAATGTACAACACTGAGAGGGAAGCCTCATGTAAAGCCTAGGTTTTGGGTGAGAATGACGAGCCAACGTGGATGCGTTGATCGTAGCAGTCGTGCCACCTGGTGAGGGGTGTCGACAGTGGGGGCGCTGTGAGTACATGGGGACGGGGTGTGCCTGGGAATTCTCTTTACTTTCTGCTCAATTTTACTGTGAACCTCAAACTACTCCAAAAAAATAAAGCCTATTTTAAAAAAAGACTTGGGCTTCAATTATGGAAGAGGATCTTTCCCCAGCCGGAGAGCAGCTGGTTGTGCTGACCGGCCCGGTCGCCCTGGAGAGGCAGCCTTGGACAGCCGCGGGTCCCCGGCGCCTGTGTCGGGGCTGCTCCCAGGCTGGCGAGTGGAAAGATCTCTGCCGTGGCTACTTCTGTTTGCTATAAAGAACACCGGGAGTGACTTTAGTGGTTGTGAAATTTAAAAAGGCGAGTGCAGAGCTGGGAGGCGTTTCCATCAGCACAAAGCAATGAAGTGGTCCGCCTGCCCGCCCAGCACGCGCACACGGTCAGCCTTAGCGGTGGCTGCAAAGCCAGGCCACAGCCCCCGAGGGGCCCCTCTGCAGCCAAGCAGAGTCCCCTCCCTTAGGGAAACACTAGCATAGGCAGGAGGCATCCTCTCACACAGAGTCCTGGGGCATTTAGTAGCACAAGACCTCGTCCCTTGTCGAAGCAAGTCCCCCCTCCACCTATTCCTTCAGTAATTCAGTTACTTTTTCATGCATTAAACAGCATGTTTGCTTTTCATTCACTTGTCACCTACTTACTGAGGACCCACCATAGGGCAAGGACGGGACATGGCACTGAAGACACTTAAATGAATGAAACTCCTCCTTGGGGGAGCTCGTGCACTTGTGTGGAGATAGTCAGGGAAACCGAACATTACAG